>LUCM01000852.1:0-62717 GCA_008360955.1 Fasciolopsis buskii | reverse complement strand
ACACCTAACAATCAAACAACAGTAAATATAGCAATCGCTCTCATACCAACCCCTTACAAATTGGCGTACCTGTTCTGGATGATGAAATTGTGAATATCATAACAAGTGTGAGACCATTCACGCCACTGTGTTTCGCACGTCAACTGCCGTAATTTGGATCCGTACAGAGTGTGATGTTCCGTGCTCGGTCATTTTACGGATAATTTAAGCAGATTCAGTTTGAGTTTATTAGTAGAGATGACTTAGTGTTTGTGTGGACGGTTTTTCAATTTCAAAATGATAATAACTCTGTCACTGTCACCTGAGTTATTCACTGAATTATTTTAAATCAAATGCCGGATAATGCAAATCATTATTCTGTACACCGAGAACCGATCTGTGAGAATTGATTCTAAAACCTTATACAATTAACAACGTTTTTTGCTAGCAATAACCGTGGGCAAAACAGATGCCAATTCACAGATGCACATAATGTGATTGGCTTTCATTGTGTTGTTTCCTGTTGAACAAGAATATTATATTGATGTCATTGTGATTCGGAATAGCCGCTATAATCGATTCCGTCAATCAGTAAGAAGAATTCCTCAGCGTTCATGATTATCTGTCTGTTTTATAATTCCCTTTATCCTTGCCACTTTCCCCAGCCTTTTCAATCTCTCGTCTCAATTTCAGTTCAGTCCCAGCCCGCTTACTCACGTGTGAACGATAACAGCAATCTTTTGCCCTTCAACACAATTTTTTTGCTTGCCCTAGTCTAATAGTTTATACGCGGAATGAACCAAGATAAGAGGAACGGTCTGAAACTGGTGTATAACGAAAATACCTTATTTCTCACTCCAGCAAACACAAGCACAGACGCTGACGTTATTGCCTGCACCACACGGACTCCACAATCCCTAGGTCAGCCAGGGTTTTGTCATTAGGCGCAAGCTCAACCAGAACCGATTAAATCCAAGATACCTTAGTTGGTTTAATTTTTGCTGGCGCGAATCTTACCGTTCAGTAACACCTAGGAATCAGGGTATCATTTACCTCGCTAACAATTGCCGATACTATTCAGAATCCCGAAACATGAGCTGGTCTACCAAAGGCACATAATTATGCCCGCAGACCTGCAACGCTCAGTGCGGAAATTGGAGCCAAGGCGGAGTCTCGATTAGTAGCTTAGACAACTAAGATGTAGTCACAGAGGATAATTACTCCTGTGCTCACCTACGCCCAGCCCGAGTGACAATGTTCGAAACATTATGAAAAATCAGAACGAGTGAGAACTGAGTAGCCATTATTCGAGTCTGCGAAATGGAGACTCTTCAAGGGTTTAAGCCAATCGGAATGGCGGATGCAATTCCTGGAATGCTCTGTTGCAACAGCAATATCAACCATTTTTGATTATCTTCCTGAACACTTCGTGGGGTATTCCGGACATTGCTTTTGCTTGCTCTCGATGGTGAGGATTCGGGGAATCGCTAACATCTATTCAGACGGAGAAGGTTTAAAATGTCCTACTCAGAGCAACTAAATATTGATTCATTTTTTTCGAGTTATACATAAAATGTGGGGATATTTAAAAGGGCGATAGCAATTAAGAATGCGTAAGAAATTTGGCTTAAGATAAGATTCGTTATACATCTAAGTTCGAATGGATTTTAAGTGTGCTGTAGGGAGACTGTGCGGGTAATTGTAACTTACATAGTTTGTTCACCCAATGGTAGGCAGTTTTCTGAAGTTGTCTGCATCACTAATCAATGACATGAAAGAGAGTACCGTGACAATTTTTCTGAGATCAGCTAATTCATTAAAGGACTAGATCGATTCGGGGCTTAACTATCACTTTAGTCCAATTGATTGGTCCTGTAGTTATCATTCAAAGCAGTTTTGGGATTCGTAATTTGAGTCTTATCGTGAATATGCTGGAGCTTTCGAATGATTAAACAAGGGTCCCATTCACTACCTATACTACTGAATAACGGTGTCATCCAGATGCTGACAAATAACTAAATGAAACTTTTTCACGTGACGTGAGGGAGAAAATATTGTCAAGATTTCAACGTCAGATTCCGTAGATTAAGACCATCCGGATGTTTTTCCGTTCATTCTAAGGTGATACACGCGTACGGCGAGCACGTGCAACATATGGGAGGTGAGCAACAGACCGAGTTCGATTCAGACATTGAACTGAACCGAAACATACAAAAGTGATTTTTTTCTGCATCTCTCGAAGCTATAGCACGAGGGCATTGACTATCCTATTGTCTATTACCGTTATCAGAACAAATGCAACAGAAAAATACCTCGATCACATACATGCAAATGAATGAACCGTGATGATATTATTAACAATGTCCATTCTTTGTTTTCTCCATAAATGACGCTTCTCATAACTAGATATATGCAGGGTAAATGGTTCGTGGGCTTATAAAACTAACGGGAACAAACAGTATGCAACGACAGATTGAATATTTCGATGAAAGTAAATACATATGAGAATACTGGGATTGGATTACAACGAACCTATTCCCTTAATTCGGTTAACACATTTAGTTTCATTCCCCTGTTATGCCTAGTCCTTAAGTTTTTTTATAATTCAGCAATCCTTAAACAAGCACTGGGTATCAAATGATCGAAATGCATTTGTTTGTCCAAAATTGTCAGAAGTGACACTCGATATTTGGGTTTATCGGCTTTTGTGGAGCTTATTCTTCTCGGCAAATCGCCGAACTACAGAGCAAGCACCGCATTGACGTCCGCTTACTAGCTCGTATGATGCCTGACTGAGGTTTGTCCTACTTCTTTTCACTAGGTTTGAGAAGAAATGTGACTAATCACGAAGTTGTAGCTGGGGCACCTTAGTGGAACGAGATTTACCGCAGCCCTTTGTTCTCAAAGTAAACCTATAGTTTCTCATTTCAATGTTGTTTTTTCCGAACTCAATTTTGAAAGGATATAATCGTCAGTTGTGTCCTGATTCATAAGCTCAACTCAGCAGAGAAAGAAATGAAAATGAATTAGTATACCTAGAGGATGAGAACATTCTCCTGCTGATAACTTCCAGTTCCGTGTATTACACTAAATTGGGTCCGTTAACACACCTGACACATGTGATTCTAAACAACCTCCAAGTTCCAGGGTCATGGTTCCCGCTTTCCCCTCCTCGGGGTAGTGGGCTCTGGCGCATATGGAGTATACCCTTTCTGCTACACTTATGCTTCCAGCATGTTACGCAAAAATTAATGGAGTCAGATGGTCGAGCGCAGTATCTCATTATCAGGGTTGAGCGGCTTCTCATAATTAGCCTAATCAGAGTCTAGGCGTTGCCTTGCAGCCCAAATCTCATTTCGTTTCATGATTCGAATACAAATTTCTTCAATCCTCTAATGAAGTGATTGTTTAGAAGTCCCACTGGAACGAAGTAAATGTTTCCTGATGACAATAAGCTGCTTCAGGGTCTCTTACGGGTCATGCTCAAAAGTATGCCAAGGCTGGAAAGTAAAAAGAGCACCTCATAAACTACTGATCCACTTTGTTTATAATGGATACAAGAAGACACGGGAATTCTGTTTCAGCATTATTTGTCTTTTCGTTTATATTGTTGTTAGCAGAAGTAGAGATACCGTATGTTTCAAAATCGGTTTATCGCTACTGCTAACTCCAGCGTCTTCATAACTCAAGGTGAATCCGACCCCGTTTCATCAAGCGACAGCGATCAGAAGGCTTCGAGCCAGTCGACGTGACTGTTTTCATTTATTTGGCATAATCAAATGATTTATATCATCCCACATAATAAAGCTCATCAACCGACTGCCCTCGTCTCTCGGGCTCGTTGTCTCTTCGGCCTTCATTTTGAACGCCTTCTCGTTCTCCCCTGAGCTTGTCGAAAAATCAGACAACTTTCTATTTGCTCCAGAGTTACGGCAAAGGCCTAGTTCCCATTCTGCCCCTTGGTTTGCAGTCGCTCAGGACATTGGCTCGTGTGTCACTCACCTGACTGCAAACGGGGTCTATCGGACAGTTCTGTTTTCCATGCATGATCCATCCGCATTCGCACGACTCATCGTACCGAAACAAAGCGACCTTGTTTTTGGCACCAGATGTTCGCCTCAACTTAAACCGCGTGGAGATGCAAACCTGTGAAGCTTTTCAGGTTTTAGTCAATAACATCACAAAGTGGAAGAAATACGCCATATTCATCGCACGTTAAGGATGCAGAGCATCTTTCATCCGAGAACTGCGTTTCGGAACCAGGGCGCGACCAGAATATCTACTGAGTAAAGGGCATATTTATCTTGATATTTTCAAATATTTTAAATCAGTTATCCCTACCACTTTGTTGGACATCTCTTGGACACCTGTGCAAAATGAACTATTTTTATTGTCTTAGCTACTTAAAGTTATGGGTATAAAAACATCGGGTATGAACATAGATTATGTTTCTCCTCCTGACTTCTGTTATTCAGGAATACAGCTTTAAATACAAATTAAGGTATGCATACTTTAATGGAAAAATTGCTGCATAACAAAAAAATATTAAATTTTCTCTAGAAAACCTTAAGGCTTTTGTGTGCTAATTTCGGGTCTCTTCATCATAACCTGAGTAGTTTCTTAAAGCAAAAATGTTCCAAGCTTAATCAGTCTGAACACCTGATCCATGAGGCCATAGCACTTGATGAGTTCATCCTGTTGGCAATTGGTGAACAGCGGTCAACTTGATACATAAGTTGGTTTTTGATCATCCCACAAGAACATCGTTTCAGAAATGGCTGACCGATCTTCAGCATCCCTCCGAAAGGTCCTATAGTTATGTTGAGAATAATCAGGTAGACTAACTTGCCGATTACTGAGTTATGCTCGCATCAGATACCAGCTTTTTCTCATCGCAATAATCATCTCCGCTATTATTCTTTCCATTTTATTTGTGTGCTTTGCACCACATAAATATATGCTCTTCGTCCAACTGAGAAAAACCGTCACTTACCCGGACTGTGATTGCGGCCTGAATTGCTCGGAGTTTCGACACGTCTGCTGTCCAAGCCTGAGAGGATACAGCAAGTATTACAACCCGATATCCGAGGATATCTGTGAGTAATTCATACCCTCTTTAGCTAACTCATCGTAGTCGTCGAAGTCATTTTGTTTTCATCAAAGGTTTCCTTATTTATTGAGTGCTTAGCGGACCATTTTTGTGAGTGCGGAATTTCGCCGTTGATTCTGCCTTTAGGTTTAGGTGTGCATGCAACTTCAGTATGCTCACAGAAATATTTTATATTGCAAGGAATAAGTAATTTGGGACAGAATCTTCAACAAATGTTTATAGATCTTTTTTAGTCTAAAACATTATCCGAATTTCAGTATGCAGATAATTTAGTCAGTTTATTAGCGTCATCTAACGAGGTAACTGTGTTAAACTCGTCGTTAAGGGAAACGCCAACACCGTTCGTGATTTTTCCAGTTTTCGAAAATACGTCCTTCCCATTACATGGGCCCATGAATTATGCTCACTGGCGCAACTGGAAATCGATGGTTATTGCAAAAGCTCGGAGCACGAATTTGCATGACCGCATGTTACAGAGATCATTCATTGGACAATGACATCAATAAGTGAGAATGTGAGTAGATTATTCAGGTACTCCCTTAAGTTTCTGTCATGAGTGGATAGATAGTTTAAACGTGAAAAGTTTGGAGTTTACTCACAAAGCAAGTAGGGATCATTGAATTTGTGACTAAAACCTGGCAATTCGTGTTCTGTGATCTTTCATGTGCTTAAGCTGAGTGACAAACTACTGGTTCAAATTCGACTGAATATCGGTCAGATTCCGGGAATACAATTGCATCTGAGGGGGCTATAAAATCATTGTGCATCTGTTTTCCCCACAAATCGACAATGTTAGGTACCAGTTGCTGGTCTGCTGTCGCTGAAAAATCTAGTGTAACCGAGGATAATTCAAAGTTTCATTATTCCGTCCTGGTTGAGATGTATTCTGGTAACAAATATGGGATAAGCATGCGTGAATAAATATTCCTGCTAACTGGTTTAAAAGTCTACAGTGGGCCAACACATTTTACGGCCCCTATCTTCCCACCGAGTGTCTACGTTGTTCAATGCACCCGACTCGATTTTGTGCACGATACCCAGTGGGTGTGTGACAGTTCAGCCTTGGGTCATCTCGGCCTATCGATCGGCGCGATCGATCGCCGCGAGAGATTACACCCAGTCAAGATCAGTCACTGCATAAGATCACACCTACCTGCTTTTGCCACCACGCCATGAAGCGTCGCACTGCCATCAGGCCCTACCGATGAGCGAACATGCAGTGGTTTTCTGTATATTAAGCGTCTTATTTCAGATCTATCAGAGCTGCATTTCACCGGGCCAATCGGGTGCTACTTGTAATTGGCTTGATCCTTCCGAAATAATGTGCTCTACGGCCCAATTAATGTGTCCTTAGTCCGAATTATCGTGTCATATGTCCGAAGTAATGAGGTATATCGTAAAAAATCAGGATGACCAACTGAAGACGCTGGTTTCTGATACCCCGACAACCAGATTCTAAAGGAACAGTCCAAAGTTGTCCTTAAATGATTTCTCCCAAATGGAAATGATTTTGACCTTATGGTCGAAGTTACAATTATTGAAATATATTTTTAGGCTGAAATCGGGTTTACATTAACAGAATGAAAACTAACAGAGTGCACACACGGTTATTCGTGCCGATTCTGGGTAGTTATATGTAGACATTTTCAAACGGTTTGCCGAAGACTGTTTAAATTTCTACCAAAAAGCAACGTTTGAAACTGGACATTCATGATGCAGTTCGTTATGAACAGCTAACACAATGCAGCACAAAGTGGCCAATTCTGTTACCCTAATGGCCGTGACGTGTGAATAAGGTGCGACGTTTCCAGGTGTGAGCTCGTTTTACACCTGTTTCAGCTGCAGTGTTTTGCCTCCTATGCGACGTACGAACTTAAACCGGAGTTTACATTATTGCTTTCTGTGAGGGCTGATTAGCTGGAATGAAATTCAAAACACTGGGTTGCACTCGATTTTGGACCTCATGTGAAATACTTTGTCAAAACAGTCAGTGTAAACCACTTGGAAAAACAATTTACAGAATATTGACGAAGTCCACACTAATACAACGTACATCACCACTTTTTCAGCGTATTCTGGATTACATTCAATTGCCAAATGCTAGATGGACCAGCAACCAAAAGAAATCTCATTCGGTGCCTGAAAGGTGCGTATGGCTGTTGTTCGATGAAGGATCGTAGTTGCAGACCTTATGATCAGCAGTAACACCGAAACGATTTGTGGTCTTCCGTGGGACTTCTTTTCTTCGATCAATAAACATGGTAATCATTTTAGGGAGAAAAACAACAAACTGAACTAAAATGTATGTAGCTAAAAACTTTACTATTTTGATTCCATATGCAAGGGGCTGTCAGTCGATTCATATATGTATGCTCAATCGTCTACATAGGTACCACAGACAGAGTTATGCAACCAAATTATTGAATATGTCCTAGTGCTAATCAAGATGGCGTCGTCTGCTTGACCCAGTTCAGAGGAGCAATCAACCGCATGAAACCTGATGGAAAAGTGACCTTGCGTCCCTCCCGAAAACCCGTTTAAGGTCATCTACAACTGCTTACACTAGTTGGCTCAGATACAATGATTTGCGCTAACAGCGCGAATGGCTTATCGGTTTTTCTTTACGTAGGCCTTCAGATAGAGACAATGGATTTGCTATGCACGTATGCAGATCGCATGAAATGATACCGGATACATTGTGCTAGCCTGTGTCATTTTTTTATTCACATTTGTGACAGGACAACACGGCTAATGGGCTTATTGGATGTGCCCAAAAGTGTCACACAGCAACGCGCGTTAAGACTGAAGGCCAGCTCCAGTGTTTTCGATAGCGCGAAATGCTAATAAAAGTTATGCACGTTTAGAATTGCCCTCGTGTGATCAGAACCATAGCTTTCTTAAATCCGCTGGATAAATTCTACACGTGATAACCACTTTCTACGATTTTCACAATACTGTAACACACTTTTTGATTCTTGGGTTTTGTTCAAACGCAACCAGCTGAAGCACCATCACTGTGATCCTGGTGGTGAGATTAGAAAGAAGGCAAGCATCTCGAGATGCTTGCTTACGTTTCGTCCACTTTTGTTAATTAACTTCGTGAAAAAACACGTCAGTTTATATGTAGTGTATTACAAAGGCCAAATAATTAAAAAATAGCCCGCGGAAAATTCGTGAATAAAGAATTCCAATTCGCTTGACTAATGCGAAGGCTGGGGTCATGGTACAAGATAAGGAAAGATATCACGATTGCGATTTAATCCGAAAACAACCGATAACTATCTTATTGAGGTGATAAAATTCTCAAAAAAAGCAACAAACGATACACCGAACTACCCATATAGCCCTTGTCACCTTCGGTCCAAGTGCCTGCATAGAGCCATACTCCTTAGGGTTTGAAGCGATAAATTGCAATTAATGAAGTGAGGAATAAGCTAACAAACTTTGGGTATATTTGCCATGAAACTTTTGGAACATCTACTTATCAACAGAAAAAACATTTCCATATCAGAGCTACTTGCAGTCCGTTCTTAGAATCAGCTTATCGGCCATTATGATCAGATCAGGCTATCATTTAATCGCCCATGGTAATTAAGTGTTACGATAGAGAAGGGCAACCGAAATCTTATGTTTAGACTTTGTAGTAAAATTCTATAATAATTACTAAAATACTTTAATGTTATAGCTAAAAAGCAGCTAAAACCTAAAAATACAGATGTTTTTCTTGCAGTCTTTGCATTCGTTTTCATCAAATGTAAATTTTTTTAGCTATATGAGACTGTTTGACTTAACCGGTTGATAAACATACAGTAGTTTAAGTGGTGGTAAGCGAACGGTAATTTTTTCTCTGCAAAATTTAGGGGGATTCAAAACAACACAGCGGATTTAAAGTAATTCAAAAACAAAATGGCTTTAAAGAGTTACGAATGAACTCATGACTTTCAGTGAGTTCACAGAGTAAGCACAGACAAAACCTGTCATGAGGTTTGGGCCAGAAACGATAGTCCACAAACGACGACTTTGTACACTATTGTGATCTCATCTGGCTGTTGTCGGAAGTGGTACTTGTCTTGGTTGGAGAGCTGATTTGGTTCCGTACAAGACAGTAATGCTGTCACAGGGCAACTGCCGTCCCAGATCAGGGCTTTTCGAGTGGTTCTAAAATATGAGTTGTGCATTGGTATAGACATCAGATTAAGCAACTAGAAGTCACAGAAATGATAATGTCATTTGCAAATCAAGCAGCTCAGAGTAAAAAAGAAGCATGTAAGCCTCATATTTACCGAAGAATGCCCCGCAGAATAGGGTGTGTATGTGTACAATCCCGTTTGAAATGGGGGAAATTAATGCCAGTTTAGGTTGCCTTTATGTCATATTACAATGTTTGATGGGCAAAATACAAAGCACAAAATTGAACTAAGAGCTAGTAAGTGTTGGCTGAAAAGTAAGCCGCCTTCACCGATTTACCAGCCAGTTAATCGTTTTGTTACTTACCATTAAAGAGAAGCTTTCCGCAAACTGTTTAAGACACCAGGAATTTCGGCGATGGAAACGAATAAAGCACTAGTTGATCAGTAAGATACACGTAAGAGTGTCTCGACGAGTGCAACGGGATGATCAGAAAGAGATCATCAAAGGAGGAATTCCACTTCTAGAACGTGAATCCGAGAGATTAAAACCACAATCAGTCTGTTATGGCCATATGTCAATGACTGGTCTATTAGCGTGTAAAACATTGAGGTTTGCTGTCAAAAAACCAATAGTCAAAGAAGACGCGATTAGGTTACCCGAACTTCAGGATTTCCTTTTACTAAATGGGTGCAGAAAACATGTCCACGTAAGATATTCTAGGCACAGGAATCTTGTGGTACAGTCATAACATCCAAATAAAGTCTTCCCATGAACATCTGATGAATGAATTCATGTTACATTCTCAAATCCAAAACGTATTTTCGTCGGTCATAGAGGTTTGGATCCATAGTAAGTTCATTTTTCAAATTCATTTATTTAACCGAAGATAGCTACTCTGTTGCCCATTATTGTCTTTGCATTCACAGATGCCCACGCAGAAGCAGCCTTGCACAGAACTTTACGTTTGGCTTGCAATCAGAAATCTCGTACTCTTCCGGATGTTTCGGAGGACGACCCGCATGTTTGAGAGTGCTCAGGGCAATCGAAGCATAATTCAGCAAGAGGCTGGGAAAGATCAGCAATTCAGTTAAAGCATAACATTATAACCGGCAAAAGCGGCGTACAGCGATGAAAAGCAAAACCATCCTCGCAGACCTGCGCGTTCCTCATCGAGGTAAACGTTAAAATAGCAGGGAAGAATATGCAAAGTGAATAGGAAGTGGGTCAAGCGGGCGAGGAAAATAGAAGAATAACAAAGGAATCACCAAACGGTACATATTCTAACTGTACAAAACCGCAATTTCCAGTCTTCCCGACTCAGCAGAAAATGACAACACGATCTCCGCTGTTCACAGCTCGCTGCATTTCCTTCAGTGTCGCTAATCAACTGGTTGAGGGATCTTTTTGGTCTCAACTACGAGGATGTAAGACAGTCACCTTACATTTTTGATTCTAAACTGCCATGTTATCTGTTGATTTCCAAGTAGATTGTTCTACTATGTGGGAGGAACGGAAACAGGGACACATCACGGTAGACGAATGTTTGCCTTACGCAACATGTGGCCCAACCAACAAAACGACTAATGTTGACACCCCGTGGTAGAACATTTTCTTATTTGGCACCCAGTAATGGATTCTTAACTTCCACATACTTCACTCGGCCATTCCATCCAATCCTCGTCATACTACGTAGAAATCGGTGATGGAAAACCTCCAAGCGTTGAAGAAATTCCTCACACAAGCTCCGTGTCTTGCAACCATTCGACAGAACTGAGCACAATGCGGTACGATACATAACCTCTCAAAACGAACGAAATATCGGGCATGTGCCACAAGTGACTCAGTCTAGCGTGCTCACCTTCAAATCGTGCTATCATCCTCAGTCAAGAGGCCGCCAAGGCAAATGAAACGGTTAACAGACGTCAGTTGATCCCCGTCGAATATCAGTCTTGGAACTACTGATGATCAGTCTTATAACAGTACTTTACACTTTGAAGGTGGATAGCGAATTTCGAATGGAGCTGCAGCCCTCGCAAGTTTGCCTACTACATGTTGCATATGTTGCGCAAATTCAAACAACCACACAGAATCCTTTCCTTAATCTAGGTCACATAAATTTGTCTTTTTGGCAGTTCGATATCTACATCCTGACGACATCCATAAGCATCCTCAGTTATTTCGTTAATAATGTGGTGGAACAAGAATGGCAAAATGGCACACCCTTGATGAATACCGGTGGTCTTTTCGAGTGAACTCGATAGTTCACCATGCACCGTTTTGCCACTGTATGTATAAGAGAACAATGGTCGTAAGAGATTCATGAACCTCTGCAGCATACCTATCCAGGAAACAGTACTAAAAGCATCGTTCGGTTAGCTAACTTCTCAAAGTCCAGAAAAATCACGACTGTCGTGAGACGGTGTACTTGACGCGCCTTGAGTAACTGGCAAAGCCTGTGAAAAGCCTATCAATGCACTCTCAATATTGGCAAAATCCAGCTTGTTGTTCGGAGACCTTACTCTTGCAATTCGGTATAAGACAGCGCAATGTTATCGATTCCAAATCCCTGGTCACTATCGAAGTTAAGCTGATCCCACTATAATTGTCATAGTCATTTTGTGTGATCGACTCGTCCCACAATAAAAGAAGACGCTCCTGGGGTCCAAACTTTACGCGGCATGGAGGTAGGTGATTTTATCAAGACCTCTCTATCCAATTTAAAAAGAATTGGGGTGTAGAGAAGTGCGTTGGAACCGGTAGATTTTCCTTGCTCTAGTGGTTCAGTGTTAGACCCTACTTCCATTTCCATTCTGTGAGAAAGCTCTAGTTTCCACAAATTCGGATTTGTTGACGTCGAAAGGTTTACGTTAGCGCATGATTAGCTAAGTTTACTTTGAATTGTTGTGTATTATTCTATTAGATCGATTGTACAGGCTGTTGTATGCATAAATATCCTCAATGAAGATATCATTACCTCGTAAAAAAGTAAGCAAGTTATTGGATAGAAGACCCGCCAAATTAATTAGTTGAGCATTTTTGACATGTTGCCCAAGATGTCAACTGAGACAAAGAGTTGGTTCATCAAGATGCGTCCCATATAACGTAAACTGGAGTTCCTGTAAGTAATGAATCTGGAGGGCACAGCAAAAAACGCGGATGGTGTGGAAATATCAGAAAAGTACTTTGAGGGATCATTCAGAAAGTGAGCGCGATCGGTGAGTACTTTGTGGGCAAACTTTTCACGTGTCGATAGGTTTCTGATCTCACAGTTTAAAAGACGGTTCGTTTAGTGGTGTAAATGACACATGGCTAGCACCTGACAGTGACACACGGAATGTTTCAGTCTTTCTTGAAGAAACCTAAGAAAATAGCAGGGGAATAGTGAAGAAGAATTGAAAAAAACGCGTCGGTAAACATAACTCTAAATGGTGCTCACTTTTACGTTGTAGTATAGAAGCCTCCTGATTTGAAATGATAACTACCGATGAATCTTTACACAGGAAAAATGGAAGAAGTCCATCTCAAACTTTTATGAAAAACTCCTAGATATTTCATAAAATCAGTCACGGTATTCAATATTTGATGGATGAAGGTTCCGAAGAGCAGAAAGGCAGGAAGTAGGAGAAAAGACATTCCAGACACTTAGGCACGTCAACATTTAAACCGGAATTTACAGAAACCCCTTAGATAGAAGATAAATTGCTGGTAAAAATGAAAGTTTTCAGTGACAGAAATGGTTTGACAGAGGGCAACATTGTAAACATATTCAAATAGGTTGCCTGAGGAACTTGATGATGAGCTCCTGATGTAAGTAGAGCACAAATGTAGAAAAATAACAGTATCCTGAAGCCCTCCTGGTGCTTAACCATCAAATCGTTTTGCAATGGGTTCTGTTGGTGAAATAACCAGACAGCCATGCTAATACGAGACTGGAGCATTTTGTGGAGCGGAAGAGACCATGGGACAGAATCGGATCCAAACGAATGGTGTAGGCAGCCACAAGATACAGGTTTCGCCGATGATTCTAAGGACTTACACATATGACGAACACGAGAGGCAGCAGAATCCAAATTCCAAGAGATCGTCAGGATGATTCACTGAAGAAAATATATGTTTATGGACACCGGTCTGTGGCCGCTAAAGACGGGGTGAAAGCATTTCGCTAAAGTGTTAACATATTCTGAGGTGGAAAAAGAGTGGTGGGTCTTCAACAGGGATAAAAGATTAGCTTAACTGTGCTATTTAGAGAAGTGAATGCATTAGTTTTGACCGCAGCGCCTTGTGTTTGAAGGGACGAAGGTAGACTGTGACTAACTACCCCTATGGTAATTTTGGTAATAGGCAGTGTCTTAAAGATCACTTTTTTGCAAAAAGAGTAGCACCCTGAAAAAATGTTACTGGGGTATATTAAGAAGGATAGACGAAAGAGCGACTAATAATGTCGGCATTCGCAGAACGTTTTATGTCTTTTTTGTTTTCAAGAAACAACCTGTTGCCTTTCAATCAAGATCTGCTGCTGTTACCACTCAGGAGTTGGTTACCGAATACGGTGTCGATACGTTCGATTTCCGACTGTAGCGGTTGGAGATACATCACACTTACGAATCCTCATGGGGTTCGCAAAAGTGCACCTTATGTCTCCTAAGGGTCTTAAATAATTGGAAAGAGGTACGGCTGTTTGGGATGAATAAGGCTTCCAGGAGCAACAGATGTCAATAATCATATTGGCCACCTCTGTGAAAAGTCTGACACTGACATTTAGTAAGGGTTCAAAAGAAAAACAAGAATGCATGTACAAGAGATCTTGAGACATTTAGGTTGTGATATGAAAACGCACTTAGGTTTGGTTTGAATGCATAAATAAATAGAATTTAGATTGCGAATAAACGTAGAGCTTTAGTAGTGACAGACAATGGTCACAATTTGAGATGCGTGGGCGTAACTTTACAGAGGCTATGTGGACACACAATGTAGTTAAAGCAGGTGGCAGAAATGTAGAGATCGGCTGGGTCAAACGACGTAAATGGTAGGACAGAGAGTTGATAGAAAGTACTTTTAGTAATATGCACCCGTTGATCAAGAAACAGAAAAGTACATGATAAAAAGCAATCACAAGAAATAAGATACCTTGATTCTAGCTAAGAATGTCCGTGCATTGAAAATCCTTGATTGCTCCAGCACAAAACCGCACACCCCACACAGCTGGACCTAGAGAGTTTTCGTCGACTGCAGTTCAGGTCGGAGATTTCAACGCTATTTTCAATCAACTAAATGTCTTAGACTCAAGCGAACACTGGCAGCAGATCAAATAAGTACCAAAGGATTCCAGGCCACCTGAAGCTGAAAAATAACGGGTATTCTCGATTTCAGTTGCTCTGATGGTTGCTCACATATCCGTCCTCCCGAATGCAACACACAATGCGATGTCAACCGACCAGAAGTCTAAGAAATGACGGTGAGCAGTGCTGGATAGGGAAATGTAGCTAAATCGGAAATGCTGCAGCTAACGGCAACAGTCGCGAAATTTGCCGACTGATTAGGAATGCTGGTCCATATAAGCCGAGTGTAAGCGAGGTGATTAAAGGATCAAACAGTTCACCAATTCATTCTCAGGGGCGCCAAGCGCTGCGTTTAGTATATCACTTCAGGGAGCTGTCTGGTTGATCCACGGCCACAGTGGACCTTCCACTTCTGTTTGGAAGCAAACCGATGTAGGCACATGCCAGTCCTTCATCCGAACCGGAGACGATCAGAAAGGTAGGTTTCCCTGGAAGGCTGTCAACCTCTGGAAAATACATTCAGTATGAGTAAGTTGTGGGATTGGCTCATGTTTTCCTCACTCCCAAAGAACACGTCTTCGTTGTACGGCGTTATCTGAGCAGATAATGATTGAAAATTGGGTTGTGATGTCCAGTTGACGATGTGGCAAAAGTACGAAGACCTAAACCACTGAACTAGCTGGTGTGGGTACAGTTGAACTATCAGGCTGACGCCCACTGGATCCCTCCATACGATGGCTGGAGACAGTAGTTAATATGGCACAATATCGTAGTCAGGGGTGTTTTTGCATTGGAAATGTTTTCTCATTTGGGTAATTCTTCAATGGATTTTGTACAGCCTGTCTCTCAATGTACCTCGTTCTCTTTTCTCTTTACGGCAGAAGGTGTTATGGTATAGCATCCAAAACTGGATGGTAGAAAAATGGACTACACTGAGCCAATTATAATTGTTATGTTATGATCAGAAAACTGCAGATGGCAGTGACTTGTCACAGCCATTTCTATTAAAACAGTATGTGTAATTTACAGCATACTCAGAAGACCGGAAGAAGGCATCCGCTGAGGCTTATTTTGGACGTGTGTAGTTCTTCGTATCACGCTTTGTCTAAGTTGCTAGCCAGTCTTCTGGAACCAGTTAGGGCAGTCATTTCTGGATAGTATGCGGAGCATGTTCGTTCAAAATGAATACCCCGAAAGATTCATAAATAAATTCGCGGAAAAACACGAAGTGAGACAAAAAGAAATAGGACCAATAAAGAAACCCGTATATGTTCGTTTGCCTTTCAAAGGTGACACCGAAGCGGAAATTATCCAACGGAGGCTGTCAAGTTCATTTAGTGTCACATTCTTTGCTGCACAGTTAAAAACTGTATTCACATCCAAACCGATCATGTGCTTCTAACTAAAGAACAGATTGCCAGATTCTTTGTGTATTCATTCACCTGCTCCTGTGGGACCAGGTATATTGACCGCACGACCAGGCGTTTGTCCGATCGCGTTCGTGAACACCACCCGGCTTGGTTGAGCACAGGAACAGTTAAGATAATTAGTAGTGCGGCTTGTTCACCCCTTGTCGAGTCAAATCACTCAGTGAACGTGACAGGTGCTTTTCGCGCCATCTACAAAGTTAGGAGCGGACAATCAAAACTGTCAAGTGTCTCATTTTGAACACAGCCGAAGCCGTATCTATCCGTTTGTATAATCCCTCTCTGTGGGCTCAGAAACAATTTGTTCAGTCTCTTAAAATTCCCCGGCAAACTTTTCATTATCCAACAAGTGGTTTGCAGCCTAATCGTGTGACAAACTGATCGATTACATATACACACAGACACATTCTTAGAGTTGTGAACTGATGTGACTACAAACCGACAATTTCTCTTGATTCATCTCCAACCGTATTTTATGTTATGTCTTGGCGTGAGCACCAATAACTGAAAACGAGCTTGTTCGCCACTTTGTGTTGTTCTCAATATGCTCTATGGGGGTTTTCAAAAACTCGTATTTCCACACCGCCTCCATTTTTATTTTTGCTGGAAACCTCTTCCTGCTTTTATGATTTGAAGATGCCAATCAAAATGAGTGAATTCTCAAAACAGGTTGAAAGGCGATTCTTGTATGGAGACAATTCTACTATGAGCATGAATTAGTGATTGGAATACGAGGGATAGGTTGGGGACTGTTGTAAACAGAGAACGTATGCTGGTGCTGAAAATGCTAGAACGGACGTCTAGGCTGGAAGGGTGCATTTAAGAGCTACCTTACAGCGAACATATATGCTTTTTCGGAATAGAAATGCATATCTTTGATATGTAACAGTGTCTGAGTCCAACAGAAGATGAAAATCAGCGACACGTTCGGAGGGAAACAATTTCAAACGGAAAGTGAAGGCAACAATGAATCCAGATTTTTACAAAGTATGTAATGACGACAGAATTGCAGTACAGCCAGTCAAACAGCATGCATCCAACGCTCCAGTTTCTCTTGCTTGTCATGAATAGACTCAACGCTCCCACTGCATACCCTTTCACTAACCGAAGTTCCTCGACCGCTGATGTCGCGCATAAAACTTAACTGCCTCTGACAGTTACCTGAGGTAGCTTCTAATTCCATTTCTTCTACATTGACCCAATAGCTTTCAGGGTTCTTCTTGAGTCCAGTTGTAACTTAATGCTACAGATGCTACCTTATCTAGTTCAGCTTCATACAATGAGATACCTGGGAGCTTTGATCCATTAGGCTCCGTGAGTGTTGAGAATTTTAGTGACCTTGACAGACATTGAGTGTATGACCGCAGGCGAAACCTGCTGCAAAGTGTGTTGCTCCCTTGATTTGCTGACAGTGCCCATCTACATTGGTGTTCGTCGAGGTTCTTAGCTTGTCCGGTGGATTATGTTCATAAATGGTTAAAACATCTGGGTCAGGCAGACATTGCTTAGCCAGCCGAGTTTATGGTTTCCATGGATGGCTATCGAGCTGCAGCAAGAATCACATAAAACAAGTGCATGAACCAATTCCATGAAAATAGACTACTGGGATATATAGCTTAGAACAAAACCACTCCAATGGTAGCTTATTGCCATATTATCCCTTTGATTCATATTTCCGATAGATTTGGGGCGCCATGTATCTGGGCGACGAGGAATATGTCGGAAACTGGAGCTAGGTAGGCATAATCAGTGGTCTGGCCAAGATCGGAAAGGACGAACTCCGTTATCTGAACGCTGAGCAGGTATGACGCAACGTCCATATAAACAAGCTTCAGGCGCATCAATTTTTCTATCTTACGTACTAAATTTGTCTACTATCACTGTAATACTAAAGGATTTCCTCCTGCAAACAAAAACAAATTTTGTCCTTTAGCTTGCCAGTACTACCATTCTTTGGAGCTAGAGCAAACATGGTAAACAAACCAAGCCCAACACAGCTAT
Source organism: Fasciolopsis buskii (assembly GCA_008360955.1). Taxonomy (NCBI): domain Eukaryota; kingdom Metazoa; phylum Platyhelminthes; class Trematoda; order Plagiorchiida; family Fasciolidae; genus Fasciolopsis; species Fasciolopsis buskii. Next base: position 44,790 of record LUCM01000852.1, on the reverse strand, counting down.
CTTTTCGAACACCAATGGACATCTGGAGTCTAACGTTGAATAAAAGACTATGAATCCGCATGTACTCTAAAAACGTCATTCCAGGATTATTAGCCAGGACTAATCTAGCGCCAGGCTGACCGGAAGCTTTAGCTGTTTCGTCTCCTGTGCATAGAAAGCACTTTAATGAGGTACCAGGCGTAGTTGCTTGACTTACTTCACTCGAACAGTGAATTCGCATTTCATTGATGCAACAGACATCAACTGCCACTAAATCCATTTTCAGCACTAGGCATATCTACTGACCGGTTTGGACGAGAATGTCCACATTAACAAAGCCGACGAGGATCGAGAAAGTGAGTTATGAAAATGAAAATCACTTAATACACTACTTGATGAACCGTTGAATGTGTCGCGCATGTATTCAGTGACAGCATCATAAATGAGTCTAGGCGGTTAACAGAGATGGGGTGGAGGGAGACACAAATTGAGCAGAACCTCGCTCATCACTGCTACCACGAAATGAGCAGTGCGGTCTTGAATACCCTTTGTGACGACCGGTCCAGTATAGTTTTCACTGTAGTCACGCAACTTATGGGAGATCTTGGGCAGGGACGGCTAGGGATTCCAGCAGCTAAGCAAGAGAACGATCAAGGCTCTCAACTAAGGACCTTAGTTCGAACAAGAACCTGTCCGCAAAGCAGCGGGGACTAGCTGAGTGGGAGCCCGATTGCTTCATTTTTGCGACTGAGTTGCCGGCTCATATCAACCTCAACCTGGAGGTCGTTTTGTTCGGCCTCTATCCACTAAACTTCCAACCGTGATTGGATCTTCGGGTCAAGATAGGTTGCACAGTATAATTCCCTGGATCATGGAGGAACGCAAATCGTCACAAAACGTGAGGGCAAAATCACACTGTGACAGGTCATTATCTTTCGCTCCATTACTTCTCATTTTTGCTAGCTTCCTAGGTGCTTCACCGGAGTGAAAAAGACCTAGATGGTGATATGCAAAACGCTTGGCTTGATGCAAATACAGCCAAAATATTGTACTGGTCGCGCTAAACGATAGATGAACAGTCACAACCATCACGAGGTGGCTGACATTATAGATGCCTTTTGATGAAAGAAAACATTCCTCCCAAGCAAGGGGCCTTTTGCACTTTGTCACTTTGGAATGCGGTTTTGGCCTTGGTATTAAATTCTTGTGGTAACTTCTACACCATTTCTCACGTTGTTTCGGAATTATGTGAAAATTATTCGAATTCATATCATGCCTCTCTTTCACAATACTTCTGAAGAGTACATCGGCTCGGAGATTATGGAGCAACGCATAAAAGGTTAGTGCACTCTGCAGTACGTATGCACAAATTTGTTCTTGTAAGATTGATCACGTTTGAGGCCTATAAAAACTAGATCCCAATAAATCTATTGAAAAACATTCCCGAATAATTTTGACTTAGTTACGAAATAATGAGCGAAGTGATGTACTTTCGTCCTGCTTTACCATCAGTTCTTTTATCTGTGAGAAATACATCCTATTCCAAACGGGAAATCAGAACCGATCGACTCATTGTGAAGAATGACGAATATCTGAATTGAGTTTCATGGTTTCACTATCGAAATGAATTCTTGACGTGGAACGGGTGTTACCAGTTAGACCACGCGATGTAATCTGCATAAACCCAATATTTCCATACTCACCCATATAGCCGTAGATGCTATTGCAAATGATGTGCGATTGGTGAAAAGTTTGAAGGCAATCGGGGACACCTTGTGCTCGTCGAAAGCCGCATACGATCAGATCACAATGTGTTGCGATCTCTTTCCTGGCTTGCATAAATGGAGTCACAATTAAGAAGGGTGGTGTTATGTACGAGATAAATTTGCACGTGAGTAGTTAACGAGCCTCTTTGGATGATTAGACAAGTGCAAACAGCACTACGTCAGAGTGATTTCAATAATACCCAGTGTGTACATGCAAGTAGCGTTATCAAGAGCTACAGAAAAAAGTTAAATGTAAAAGTCGTGTACCACTGGCATCGCAACAGTTCTTTTCTGCCTTGGCAACATAGGCAGACGTGTAGGCGTGGTGTACAGCATCATGCCACGGAGTGCCTCATCCATCTCATTATTTCTTATTGTGCCACCACCTCGCCACGGTTTCGTTCTCATCACAAGCTTCAATGAACAGTCAGTGCACTCGTTAGGTTGTGCGTAACAAATGCCAGAGGGCTTGTGATAACCTAAGAATCTTTTTGGTTGATTAGTCGATTTCAATTGATACGCTGAGGTCCACCAGCGTGGTGTCAAGAATTTGATTTAAATCTTTCAAAATGTTTTTGAGAGAAATAATAAGTACGAAGGTGTACACTTAGGAGTGAAATAGGTTTAACACTTTGATGTACAATGGAAGTTTAAGAATAAACGTAAGTCGAGAAAAATTCGGATCAGACAACAACAAGTTGTCCCTTGGTTCCCAATGTGAATAACAGTCAAGATCCTCGATTTGGTAAATGTATTACTCAGATGCATCTATTAGGCCCCTAAATTTTGTTGAGTCCGATTCTGTGCTTGTCCGTTCATCAAGCGCCAGAAAGGGTGATGCAATACGCGCTGGGTGCGATATAATATGGTTCAGATCACCACACGACTAAGAACATGAATTACGACATCGATAAGGGGTCACAGGGAGCCCGAAAATGATGTTATGGTAGGAAAAGAACGAAAACTTTCTTACGGGGCGTGTGCTTTCGCGTGACGTCTAACTGAAGCTGAGACCCTACATAACTAATAAATTGCGTCTTTGCCCTTCGAACAAGTCATGTGATTCGGTCGCCTGGCTGTCCGGGATGACCTTCGGTTAAAAATTCGAGTATCCAGTCGAAACATGTGAATGGATGTGTAGATCTCACTACGCACCGTAGAACCCCATAAAGTTGAACTTCTGGAGAAATTGGTTGCAAAACAGTGGAATTAGTAACATTTTACTTATGATTAAATGCTCACTTTCATGCTGAAAGAAATACTGTACGGTGCATCGCTGGTCTTTGAGACTGAGCTGAACATCCAAGCCAACAGATGAATCCAACCATAGATTGACCAAATTGTCAATTAATGCAGAAAACTTATATTTTTTACCGCAAATCCATTGCTAAAAAGTTTATAATCCTATTACCTTGGCCGTCTTTTTAGAAAAAAAGGAAACTGTGGAAGTCGTCAGTCATTACACCATCATTTCGCAATTCTCCTGGTCGACCGAAAGAAGATAAGCTGAGCGCGACCATTCAATGAGGAAGTGATTACACATACCTTAGTCCAAATCACGAAGAGATTTTGGTCAACTTACAAACAGCTCAACTACGGTAGTCGATCGTATTTACACATGTTCAGTTTGACGTTTCATGTAGTGGTTAGGTAGTCATATTCATATAATTTACCGGACTTATTTCACATTTAAAACAATCATTAAAATTCTACGCCATCCGAGAATTCAGAAAAAAATTCATGCACTGTATAAGTTATAGCTCCGTTTATCAATATCTGCATTTTCGGGGAACCCAAGAGAATACGGGCTAGAGATATTGAAAATTCAGACTTTATTGGAACTGCTGTGATCTGATCACTGTTTAAAGGAGCGACTCGATATTCTTTTTGCTCAATTTTTACAGTGTAATAAACATTTACCAGGGGTAGTGCTTGGCCTGATTATGTACTGAATTCAAGAGGTACGTACGTTTGCGTATCCTCGGGTTACAGAAGGGTTTGTGGTTGGACGAGACGGAGGCGAGATCAGATTCATCGAACGGGCAGGTACAATCAAGCAGGATTAGTGAGGGCGTAACGGGATTTTGCTGGCAGTCGTTTTTCCTACCGAAAGCCCACGGATGGCACCGTAGCCAGTGAAATTAAACCTTCCAGTGAATTAAGCCATGGGTCCTTATATTCTGTCAAGGCAAATAAATAAGTTAGAAATGTAAGAATCGAAATTCTCAGTAAACGAATCTACCGAAACCCCGGGGATTAACTGACCCTTGGTCAGAAAGGATAAAGAATAAAAACTGTTAGACCAGTCAGTACCTGTCAACTGTTTGAGAACACTTCATTTCGCACCACTGCGATGTGTACATATACATATTATATACAATATATGCATATATTATATATATATATATATAGTTAGATCTCAGCATCAGTTGGTTGCTACTGGAGCAGATGGAAAAAGGAAAACACTGTCGGATGAAGAAAATGAGACATTGCGTAACGTTTATTACAAACGTTGGCTGTTGTTTCTGGCTAATACCCGAAGTTAATAATTTGTTGTCTTATTCCACAGACACACCATGAATATTTCGTATATATAGAGAGAGAGGAATATGGAAAAATGAGTTTTTGCATAATATATCTCAAATTACTCATCTGAAGATAGTGCTATCTGTTACAGTTGGAACTCAGTCGGTGTAAAGTGGACTCAAATGAATGGTCAGTTTGTTCATAACTTACTTTCCTCTGTTTTTGCCGGCTGAATCCGGATCTACGAGTTGGTGGTAGAGTAGAGTTTAGCGTAGTTCTCTGACCCCACTTGGCCGCCTTCGCACTAAACAAACCAGTTGGGAGCTGAAGCATAGCACTATATTCTTTTCGTTGAGCTGATCGAATACGAATAGGATATCTTAGAGGGGCATCAGTCAGAAGACTGTCTCGGACAACTGTAACAGATGAAAGTAAAAAAGAAAGGTTATTTTAGTCCCCTGTTTCCACTGGAATGGTTAGTCTGTAGTTTCACTTTATTTTTCAGCTACTTAAGCTGATCCAAGTCGCTAAATCTAGCAAAATTTCGTGCAGTTGTTCGCAGTATCTGGAACTCCAGGCAGTATCAAACGGTTGTGCTGATAATTCCACTTGAAATAGTTCGTAGTGCAGCTTGTGTCCGCAGATACAAAAGGATTTCCAAGTGAACTGGTTGTGATAGTCTCTTGGTAGAAAAGCTATCATAATGATCGACTATAGTTTGAAATTTCATACTTTGCATGCCACCCAGTTTGTCTAGCTGTTCATGCAGTAACTGGTGAAAACAGAAATTTTAACCGTAGCTGGAACTTGAGTTCGGCATGACCATGAACAAAAAATATTTTAGTTGGTTGGGATGTGCAGTTGATAAAGGGTTTATGAAATCAAAACCAAGTCTAACTTACCTGGTCCTATCATACAACATATACTACTACGTACCCCCCCCCTAATCAAATCACGCGTCCACACCGGACAGACTGCACTCAGGGGTATGAGAAAGGTATTCGGGCTCTACCTTCACAACTAATCTTGCTCATACAGGTAGTCTGTCCTGATCCGCTCACCCCAACCTATTGTCGCTAGTGAGTAACTGAGTTTCTTGATGGTATCAGCTGCGTTTACAGTTAAAGGCTTACGGGTATCGAAAGTCGATCCTTTTTATTCAGCTTTCATAACTCAAGCACTGTAAACGCCTATGTTAAAGGAAACAAACTGGAGTACACAAACAAAAGATGTTAGCAGGCCGGCGGTGGCCAAGCGGATAAGGTCGTGGCGTTTCCACATGGAGGTTTCGGATTCGGATTCTCCTACCATCGGTCAACTTGCCCACTTGGCAGCTCTCTTTTGGCCGCAGCCCCCTTCCTGAAAAATGATTTGGATTGTTACTTCATTAATAAAGGAAGTAAAATATAAAAGAAAAAAGATCAAACCTCAAGGCAAATTATGAGCCGGTATTAACAGGTAGGAAATAATGAGTTAACATCCACTGAGCAATAATGCACGCAGAATATCAATCATTATTAATAGGTTAATAGAGGACTGAGCAAAGTTGCAGTTGCCAGTTCAGCAGACTTTTTTACGATACTCTGTGGATCCGGTCTTCGGATACAACTGCAGCGCAAAAGTTATCAGACATAAGGGTCCCTAGTTCTTATTGCCTTTTTTGTGTCTCTGATTTGTCCAGTCTTTTAGAGTGTTTCGCACTGGGTTATTCAATGTGCTTGTTGCATAACTACCCTTTTCGAGCTGTGCACGGGCACATTTATCAAATGCGAAGAATGCTCTTGAAGTATTTGCGTTTGTTATTTTCCTGTTCAACTTCTCGTGATATTTATTATCGCTTGAAATTTAATCAACTAGACAGTGATGTAGCACACAATTAAATTTCATTCAGATTTATCCGTTATCTGCGGCAACACGTTGACTGCACAATACCAAACAGAACTGACATAATGGTGATAGTATTCTGGGCAGAAAAAGCTACCTGTTTGCGTTTACAATAAGCCAAACTTCAGTCCATGCTCTGAGGGACGACTGAAGTCAAAATATGAAAGATGATCAATAGACACTAGGCTTCGAAGTAGATAAAAAAAATGGCTAACGGAAAAACTCGTCTATGGTGATTTCGCAAATTATGGGTATCTCAGTCAATGTCCTTACTTTCTGCTTGCATAGACTTCCGCTCCAGAGAATGTATTAGCCGAAAGCTTTTCGGTGGTCCGAATGGTGGGCCGTAAATTCTGGAAGAAGTGCCGCTATCACTGCTTATTGTGGATTTTGTTGTCTGCGCGGACTGCGAGTGATTCACGCTTGCCTGGCGAACTTCCTCATTTTGTCGATCAATAGTTTGAGCGACCATACTGTATGCGTGCCCTGGCTTGTCGTACATTGCTAGCTGGTGCTCAATCTGACGCATCCATCTGTGAGTCTCATTGCTGGCGGGATGATCGGCACCTGATGGACGGAATGACTAAATGATTCACTCTCAAACAAACAGTTTTTTAGTAGTAGGAGATTGAATATTTTCATGAACTAATTTCCCATGTGATATGATCGTTCAATTCACTAGAAAGAAACCATGGAAGCACTGTACAGCTGTTTCATCCTTGTTAGGAATCATCAGCAGTGCATATGGACCGCGCCAGAACTGGGACGCGAACCTGGGACGAACGCCTTAGCAGGGAAGTCATCTATCAGTAGCGGTCGATCGCTGTAAGCTAGCGGACAGTAACCGTGCGAACCAGTGACGGATAGGTGCAACATCATGTGGTGAAGTTCAACAAACCGTTCACGTCCTAACCGGTAGCATAATGACTAAGGCGTTCGACGCAGAATCGTTCGCCCCGGGTTCGCGCCCCAGTTCTGGCGCGGTTCATATGCACCGCTGATGATTCCTAACAAGGATGAAACAGCTGTACAGTGCTTCCATGATTTCTTTATGGTGAGTTGAGCGATGATATCACACGGTGAATTATTTCATGAAAACAGTTTTTTGTTAATTCAGAAATATTGTGCCGATAATTAAGGGTTCCATACATCATAGAATCAGTCGTTGGGATTCGTTTAACTATGAATATTAATAAATCGATAACCCAAAGAACAAGTGCTCAGCCAACTAGTTTGTCATCTGTATTGTGAGGAGGAAAACAGCACGTAAGATTTGTAGTTTTACCCTTCGTCTAGGGTTGTGAGGATTTGCGTATACTGGTCAACATCTACTCGGTTGTCTTTTTCGTGTGCCTCCGTGCCGTTCGTCTTTTATTTAAGGAAGTACTATTTTTAGGATTAAACTATTCTAAGTAATTATGATTCCTAGGTGCTGCCGTGGTTTCTTTTCACGTGGCACACTATTTTGACACACCGACTTGCACGGCACAGTTATCGTATCTGGTTGATGCTTCGCAATTTTCGTAGACAATCGACTGAGGGGAAATCGTCAACTACACGGTTCGCACATCGGACGTCTTTTGTGACGTCAGCCACTTAACTGTTATACGTTACCGGAAAAATCGTACCTTTGCAAGGAGCAGTTTAGATGGCTTCAAACTAATCTAGCTTCCCTGAGGTTAATAACGTGAATCCCTCGATAACAGAATGGAAATGGAAGTAGGGTCTAACACTGAACCACTAGAGCAAGGAAAATCTACCGGTTCCAACGCACTTCTCTACACCCCAATTCTTTTTAAATTGGATAGAGAGGTCTTGATAAAATCACCTACCTCCATGCCGCGTAAAGTTTGGACCCCAGGAGCGTCTTCTTTTATTGTGGGACGAGTCGATCACACAAAATGACTATGACAATTATAGTGGGATCAGCTTAACTTCGATAGTGACCAGGGATTTGGAATCGATAACATTGCGCTGTCTTATACCGAATTGCAAGAGTAAGGTCTCCGAACAACAAGCTGGATTTTGCCAATATTGAGAGTGCATTGATAGGCTTTTCACAGGCTTTGCCAGTTACTCAAGGCGCGTCAAGTACACCGTCTCACGACAGTCGTGATTTTTCTGGACTTTGAGAAGTTAGCTAACCGAACGATGCTTTTAGTACTGTTTCCTGGATAGGTATGCTGCAGAGGTTCATGAATCTCTTACGACCATTGTTCTCTTATACATACAGTGGCAAAACGGTGCATGGTGAACTATCGAGTTCACTCGAAAAGACCACCGGTATTCATCAAGGGTGTGCCATTTTGCCATTCTTGTTCCACCACATTATTAACGAAATAACTGAGGATGCTTATGGATGTCGTCAGGATGTAGATATCGAACTGCCAAAAAGACAAATTTATGTGACCTAGATTAAGGAAAGGATTCTGTGTGGTTGTTTGAATTTGCGCAACATATGCAACATGTAGTAGGCAAACTTGCGAGGGCTGCAGCTCCATTCGAAATTCGCTATCCACCTTCAAAGTGTAAAGTACTGTTATAAGACTGATCATCAGTAGTTCCAAGACTGATATTCGACGGGGATCAACTGACGTCTGTTAACCGTTTCATTTGCCTTGGCGGCCTCTTGACTGAGGATGATAGCACGATTTGAAGGTGAGCACGCTAGACTGAGTCACTTGTGGCACATGCCCGATATTTCGTTCGTTTTGAGAGGTTATGTATCGTACCGCATTGTGCTCAGTTCTGTCGAATGGTTGCAAGACACGGAGCTTGTGTGAGGAATTTCTTCAACGCTTGGAGGTTTTCCATCACCGATTTCTACGTAGTATGACGAGGATTGGATGGAATGGCCGAGTGAAGTATGTGGAAGTTAAGAATCCATTACTGGGTGCCAAATAAGAAAATGTTCTACCACGGGGTGTCAACATTAGTCGTTTTGTTGGTTGGGCCACATGTTGCGTAAGGCAAACATTCGTCTACCGTGATGTGTCCCTGTTTCCGTTCCTCCCACATAGTAGAACAATCTACTTGGAAATCAACAGATAACATGGCAGTTTAGAATCAAAAATGTAAGGTGACTGTCTTACATCCTCGTAGTTGAGACCAAAAAGATCCCTCAACCAGTTGATTAGCGACACTGAAGGAAATGCAGCGAGCTGTGAACAGCGGAGATCGTGTTGTCATTTTCTGCTGAGTCGGGAAGACTGGAAATTGCGGTTTTGTACAGTTAGAATATGTACCGTTTGGTGATTCCTTTGTTATTCTTCTATTTTCCTCGCCCGCTTGACCCACTTCCTATTCACTTTGCATATTCTTCCCTGCTATTTTAACGTTTACCTCGATGAAGAACCCATAGGTCTGTGGGACTTCGGCTGCTGTCCTATTCCGAATGACAAGGATGAAGATTGAAATCTCGTGGCGAGTAAACAGTCCCACTTGTCGTGCTGGTGTGGCATATTTTATTCTTCTAAACTATCGTTCCTGCTCGTTGTCATTTGTTCGAATTGACTGCTTGGTAGAGACCAATTGCTCCGTGCAATAATCGAGCCTATTGTTACTGCTACCAATCATGTTGCTTTCTCATCCACTGTCGAACTGCCCACTACCGATGGATATCGTAAGACTAAACTTATCCTTTTTTGTACTTATAGCTGTTCGCATTACCAACGCAATGAAGCAGGCTCGCAATTAGTCAGGTGGTTTATGCAAAAAAGGAATCCATCAAGAGATTTGTGATACAAAAGCTCACCGGTAGAGACTGCATGTTCCCGTGTACTCTGTTATCATAAGGTGTAATAATAGCAGCTATTTCTCAAAAATCTCCAGGCGGTTATGTTTAGATCTCATATTTACGTTTATAAAGCCCATTCCGTAATAAGATTATGCCAATTCGCAAATCAACTGCTAAGGTTTTCTGTACCTTATAGAAGTTTTAATCTATTTTCTGGCTAAAGAAAACCAAAAATATTAGTTCGTTAAAATGTCTGAATGTAATAGTTCGAATAATTACTTCGAAATACACTAATCCTGTTGTTGTTTATGGACAATTGTCTATTCGATGATATAGGGATGTAGTTACTGTTGTGTTTGCGGTGTTTGGAATATAGGGGATAATCCGGTGGTTCGATTTCAGATGATTTGGGAATGGTGTTATCTCGAAGAGATCTGTGCTCCAGTGCGCAGTGATTCACTCAATTGCCTAGCCTCCTCCTCCAAGTAATCCGGTTGGTAATAATATTTGCGGTCCTGGATTCAAGTGATTTACTTTATAAACAGCCAGTTTATAAGAAGCATTTTTCATGTAAATCGCAATCAGTGAGTGCTTCGGTTACCACAATTTCCTCTTTTCGTGACAGTTGCAACGCATCGGCAATGATGTTTTTGACAATGTCATCCTTTCTCAAGACGAAAATCTTCTCTGGAGTTTTGTTCATTAACATATGTATGTATGTCCATATCAACAGGATTAATGTGGAAAATTATTTCGTGGTAAGCCCATGCGCAGTACACGTGATCTAATATACAACTTTTTGGCCACAGAAATCCGACGAAGCGAAACAATCGGAAGACAAGAGGAAGGGACAGCGAATACAATTGGGTGTATTGACAAACAAATCATCCACAAACTAGGGTTTTGCGAATTAACTTTGATTAATTGTAGGCATTCCTAATAACGGCGAACTTGTCACTGAAAGCTGCTGAACATCTTATCACGTTCAGCTATTCAGACATGCTGACACTAATCCAACATGAGCTATCCATACTATAACGAAGATTCACATCCACGAAAATCGCACAGACTTTCCGTCCTAGTTAAGGTCCAAGTTTGCTCGTATCCATCATGCCTTGCTCTGGTTTGGAATATCTAAGTCATAAAATCAAAGCCGCAAAATTGTATTCAAATCTTCCTAAAACTAATGTCCCTAAGGTAATCAACTTAAGCAATAAACTACTTCTCCGTAAGCAAATCAAGAGAAATGGAAACTTAGAAATACAGCGGAACTTGAGTGTTCGACATTCACTTGGTTTAACTATAAAATGATTAACCGTGTGTTATTGAGAATCTTTCTGACTATTTCGTTAGGGGAAGAAACAGACCTTACCTAGTAGAGTGACGCGCTCATGAAATACCTCGGCAGCATGGGCAAGCGCTTCTTTCATATTCAAATGACGACCATCTTCGAGAAGGCAGTTGACCAAATGAAGTCGAATAATGGTTGTAAGGTCATCTACATCGGTTTTTGGACAACATTTGTGATATGTAACCGATGCTCTTGAATCCAGTGTAGATTCAGCCAACTGTGATTTTGGAATGAGCATGAGGTCAAATTTTAAGCTGGATTTTGGCTCAAGGTTGACCTTCAAGGGGAAAATAATATGTCGCGGTTGTCTGTGTAGCAGGCTCCGACAGTTGTTCAAATCAGAACGCTCGTTTGTTCCTTTTGCAACCAGAATTGGGAGTCTTCCTACTGATCGGACAAGGAGTTCACGGTCTGGGCTGATAATATCCAAAGCCCAGCGGATGCAGCACGCAGCTCTTGTGCGACGGGACGCCACGCGTAAAAAGCTTGATGTCAAAGAACGTAGCGTTTGGAAAGCTTAGCAACACATACTTGGCCGCTTTTAGGTAAAGAAGGATATATTGCACCATAAAATCTACTGGCTACAGTCCAATGTACGAAAACGTGTATTGGCTCCCCTTGGTCTGCCAAGTAACCGTAATTTGGCGGGTTGGATTCCGGCTGCCCTCTTCTAAATGTTAGACTTACAAGCCAATTCGTCATTGAGCCCCATTTTCGTGGTCTTACACAAGCTGTATACTAAAAGTTGATCAGGGAAGCTAATGAGAACACAACTTTTACTAACCATATAGTTTAAACATTATAATGGATATCATCTCTTGAAGTTACAGCTGTGGAATAATAATTGTTAGCTGCCAATCAAAGTCCAAATAAATAACGAAAATTAAAGAAACAATTATTGTAGAATTGACTCTTGTGTTGGAAATTGTCAGCAGCGCGAAGCCAACCCGGGTGAATTCTTACACGACAAACTGGTTGCTTAAATATGGCTTGTGCGCATTAGATCATAAGTGTCCGATTCACAACACCGGAGTTCAATTTAGCGGAGATACGTAGTCGAGTCTGGAGTGTTGACAATATTTCACTCAAAAAGCGGTTCACTCCTTGTGTCGATGTTGAATGACATGGACGGAAGTGATTTTTGCAGGCTTTATTGGTAGATTAGAAGACTATATTACAGTTCCTTCATATTTTTAGGCACAAACTGAGAGAAGTGAGATGGTTGCATTTGCGAATTTGACTGCCAACGACAAATTGTGGGGTGAGATACTTCCTTTCTTATGGTATGAACTTGAGTAGGAAGTTTCTTTTGAACTTCTTAGGGACCAGAACGGTTATCTCACGACCACTGAACAAAACGCAGTATGAGTGAAGATTTTCTAACAATTAGCACTTGGTGTCTAACCTACCTAGACCTGTTGTTGGTACTGGTTGTTTGCCTTTTTTTTTCTGTTACATGGGTGATATTTAGACCTGAATCGTCCTCGTAGTTTAATTTTTGAAAAGTGCAACGTTGAGCTGATGTACCTCGAGATTAAAATGTCTCGACCAAAACTTTGCAGAGGGACCTAGATTCAGTCTTCTTTCCGTTTAACATTCTGTATCTCTGTCCTAGGCTGGATGGCGAGCACCGCTTTTCAGTATTATAGCGGAGTGAAAAGCAGTATAGAAGTCTATCGGTTATCAGTGGTATATCTGAGAGACCATTATGCTCTTGAGAACTTGGAAGCTTACCTGGCTTCGTTTGGAAATTCTTCATCTACTGGTTCTTGCAAAGACCACGCATAATTCAACAACCACACGACGAGACGTGGATCATAAACACCTTGATCGGAGACAAGTGTAGAAATAGCCTCACTGATCAGCGACTCGAAAATGCTTCTCACTTCACTGCAATGAAGAGTTAATTGAGACTGATTGGATGCCATTTCTGTTTACGAAATTGAATATCATTAGTGGATTCAGAAAGAGTTGACTAAAATAATGTTACAAGAAACATGCGGTGCAAGGTTTGTTCCACAATATATTTTAATGCTTACCTAGTTCTTCTCGTCAAACTAACCCCTCTTCAGCTAAATCAAAATACATCGCCACATAGCATGAAAAAGGCTTGGGCAATAAACTTGTTCAAATTGATTATCACTGAGTTATTAAAATCACAATTAACATTGTAATGAAAAATAGGTTGCAGAGCAGAGACAGGAAAAAAGAATGCAGTAAATTTACGGCCTCAGTGAAGTTTGGTGATTGAATAAATCAGCGTATTGCGATATTTAAATTCATAATTATGGCTTCCCGTCAGAAATCTCAATAAAAAATCGAATTGTGGCTTGTATCAACTATCCAGGACCATTTCATCGTGAATGATATAATGTTAATAACACAGCATTGTTGGTAGATGTAGTGCACCAACGGTTCGACTACCACAACGTCGGCCTGATAATTACAAACTGGTTGCCAATCGCATTGCTCTGGGGAAGAAGCGTGCCAACTGGATCAATCACCGACCATTTTATCGCTTCCGTATTCATACACGCTGCAGTCGTTATGTAGGAATAACCGTTATGGAAAATGATGGATAAAAACTGCCAGAAAGATTGAGGCAAACAACGAGTCATGTGACCGAAGCAAATTGAAACAAGGACGGAATAAATGTTTCCACCAACAAAACGAGGGTCAAACTGATGGGCCATTTACGTTATTTGCTCACTTCGGGTTTAGCAAGAGGGCCCGATATATCTGATCGATCTTGGATTTGTCGTCTTCTTTGTCTTGAAACCTATAGATCGGAAAGACACAGGACCATTGCTCGGCCAGGTGTTTAGTAACCTGAGAGACTGTTCAACAAAAGGGCACCTTGCTGGTTTGGAACACGTGGTCAAGTCACTGAGCTTTCCAGAGGACAAAACGAGCGAACTAAAGCAAATCATAGTCCCGTGCAAGACCGTCTAACGCTTTCTCGGATATGGAACGTAAAGCACTAGGCACTCCTAGGAAGGACAAGAACATGATCATCTTGCCGGCATTTCTGGACAAAACCGACTACATGAAGAAAGCGAAACAACTACTAAACGACATAACCGCATACCTTCTACTCGACAATGACCCAGCCGTAAAATTGGTAAAGAAGATCAATAAGCCCCTAAAGAAGCTACAAGATTTGCAAAGGATCACCAAAGAATGCTGTAAAATGAGGGCTGTGGTTTTAAACACTATATGGTTCTGCGGATTGTCAGAGGTTCATAAAGAAGGCATTCCACTCAGACCCATCGCCTCCCTTTCTGAAACTCTAACTCACAGGTCAGCTAAAGAGCTGTGATGTCTGAGACCAATAAAAATTGGATCAAACCACCCGGTGACCAGTGTTCATTAGCTCCTGGATAAGTTAAAAGATGTCACTCTGGAAGAGGACGAAGCGGTAGTCTCATCTGATGTCACCGCGTTGTTAACTTCAATTGATTTGGATCTAGCGAAGAAAACCAAAAAAAAACGACAAGAACATGACCCGGACAAACCACTGTAGACGCAAACAATTTATGAACTGGAAATGTGCTTATACACGTGCTTCAAATTTCACAATGAATTGCGGGAACATATCAAAGGAACACCGACGCGCTCACCCGTATCGATATTTCTCGCTCAAGCGGTAATGTAAACCCTGCGAAGAATCCAGCCAAAACTTTTGGGTCAGGTATATGGATGCTCGCATTTCGAAGAGGCGTACAAAACAGACAACAACATATTTAAGGAAATCAACTTCACCATAGAATTGGAGAATAATGGAGAGCTGGCACTTCTGGACGTGTTGGTTAATTGGTACGCCAGTGACACACTGGAGATAAATGTATCGCAAACAAACTCAGACGGATAAAATGTTAAACTGTCATAGCAAACAATCACAAAGGGACATGCGTCCAAACCTTATTCAAGAGAGACAAAAGCACTGCAGCACAGAAGGACTAGGAAAGCAAGAAGAAACCCATATGTCCAAGATATCCGGGAAAACGGATATCCAAGGAACTTTGTAAGAAGAAACTTACAGGCATGGAACCAGCAGACGAACAGTGAAACAGAAAGTTCATTCTCCCATATATCAAAAATTTATCTGAAATAAACCCAATACTAATGCAACCTTAATGAATCACAGTTGCTCGTAGATCGTCCCAAACGTTTAGAAGACTTATATCAAAACCAAAAAAGTGAGTGAAAAAGGAAGAAAGAACAAACGTCGTGCATGCACTGCACAAGCGCTATTATCGATCAAACTGGGAGAAAAGTTATTACTCGAGTGGACGGGCACAAAGTAGTTACAAGAAGACACGACCCACTCATATTCGTTTACGAAGACCAGGAAGGACACGGATTCAATCTGGATAATGTTGAGATCATGGATCAAGTAGGTTCGAGACAGGTGAGGAAGTTTTCAGAAGCTTGGCATTATTCAAGTAATTCAATCAATAGACAGATCAGATCGCTTATAAATTCGGACGTAAAAGACGACCCTGACTGTGATATTAGGCCATATTGATTACTGTCTCCAGCCATCGTATGGAGGGATCCAGTGGGCGTCAGCCTGATAGTTCAACTGTACCCACACCAGCTAGTTCAGTGGTTTAGGTCTTCGTACTTTTGCCACATCGTCAACTGGACATCACAACCCAATTTTCAATCATTATCTGCTCAGATAACGCCGTACAACGAAGACGTGTTCTTTGGGAGTGAGGAAAACATGAGCCAATCCCACAACTTACTCATACTGAATGTATTTTCCAGAGGTTGACAGCCTTCCAGGGAAACCTACCTTTCTGATCGTCTCCGGTTCGGATGAAGGACTGGCATGTGCCTACATCGGTTCGCTTCCAAACAGAAGTGGAAGGTCCACTGTGGCCGTGGATCAACCAGACAGCTCCCTGAAGTGATATACTAAACGCAGCGCTTGGCGCCCCTGAGAATGAATTGGTGAACTGTTTGATCCTTTAATCACCTCGCTTACACTCGGCTTATATGGACCAGCATTCCTAATCAGTCGGCAAATTTCGCGACTGTTGCCGTTAGCTGCAGCATTTCCGATTTAGCTACATTTCCCTATCCAGCACTGCTCACCGTCATTTCTTAGACTTCTGGTCGGTTGACATCGCATTGTGTGTTGCATTCGGGAGGACGGATATGTGAGCATCCATCAGAGCAACTGGAGTCGAAGATATCTAGTAGTTATGATGTTTACTTGGCAAGAATCCATGCAACTTTATGTAAAAGGATTGAACAAAGCTAATGCTATTTTGGATTTATTAGCAAAACTCACTTAAACTATCTTTGCTACGGCATCGTTAATGATTACGAGTAACCGCGGTATTCGTTACTGCTGGCGTCTTGACGTTCGCGCCTTAATTAACTCCTTAAGTTTCTTTAATCCAATCGCACTTTGTTTTCGTCATCGCCAGAAAGCGTAACCGTTGATTGATGTGATTGGCAAATACTGGAGCTGCTGATTTTTCCGACAGATGCATTAGTAAGCAGTATAAGGCGGTCGGAAAAGAAGCATGGTTCCATGCGACGTCACTATTTCATTGATACTCCGGAGATGTTGTTGCAAAGTGTTACTGCGCTAACTATTTTCGAAAACTGAAGCTAAATAAAATAACACTGGTTTGTATAGTCTTAGATAGCTTTATGCTTAAAATTGAGAATAGTAACAGCAGCTGTAAGCCCTCGTATTCGTCATCTTTTTGGACGAACTGAGTAGTAGATGCTCGATATTGTAAGTGAATTTCAGGACTGCCGATCTTCTGCTAGAATCTAATGTGAAAAAGGTTTATTCGTTTACTTGCGACATCTGACAAAGATGAGAAACACTGGTTCATTGAGACCATTTGTCAGTTACTTATTTGAGGTTATTTCCGGACACAAGTTAGCTTGATGACAATGTCCACCACTAGAACCACAAGCTGATTTCAATCCAGTCACTGGATGATTTAATAGATGGATCAACCGGATGAGGCAGACAGCATTCCAGCGCTGAGGTCATGCATACACGTAATATTATGCCTCCGGAAAACACTGGGAATAACCACGTGCCTAAGAATGCCCCAGATATTGCCAAAGATACGAATCATGAAGAGAGGAGCATGCTCTTGTCTGCCGCCGTAATGAATAGTTCCACTTCATTACTTTGCGGTCCATCCGATGGAGACAGTTCCAAAGAGATGTGATTCAGATTTAGCCTTTAAGCACCAAAGAGATCCTTCTCAGACGGAATAAGATGATTTATCAAATTAAGTAACTTTTCGTAAGTTCGGAGATTCCAAATTGTCTTTCGACCGACGGACTGCTCAAAACCTGAAATTTAGATGCAATGCGGGCACAACACCTTATTTTCAGATTCGTCACAAGTAACAGTTTTACTAAGTGGGCTTCCATCAAACAGCAAGGGAAGCAAGCAGCAAACAATAAAATATTTTGTCATGCTCAACAGAGCTCTCATTTTGTCGTATCAGAAAAGTACGGTCATGCTTAAGCAACAGAAATCAGCTTCAGATTAACAGTACCGTTGAACTGAAGAGCAGTTGCCCCTTTGGATTCTTCACAGGAGGAACGCATCCTGTTGATAGGGGAACATTCACAGCTGCTAACGGGCTTGCCTGAGAAATAAAATTTCAAACTGAAAGAGTGAAGCTAACGGATGTTAGACATCGGCAGACATCATCAGCACTCGTGAGGCTCCAAAGTAAGACCATGTGAAATGAATTAGCTCAAAGAAATATCAGTATGAAAGTTCTTAACTATTTTAAGATTTCAACGAGCAGACCGTATGCTTTGTTATCCAGGTTGATATGACCCGCCAGTCTGATGTTTTTGCGATTGTAGGCAACCGTAATAAGATCAATTCTATTACTTCCTGTCGTAATAGTCCTTTAAAGTGGTTTACTGACAAACAAAAAACTTACGTTGTGAGAGCGAGGAGTTCTTGAGCAGTGGCTGACAAGGCTGCACAGTTATAATGACTTCTAACGACGACCGATTTGAGAAAAACTTTGTCTGCAGTCGGAAGTTCTGGAATGATGCTTTGATGCTCCTCGGAAAAGGAGTGCATGTCCGCCTCGATCCGCATAATTTTTAAATACGCTGTGAAGAAAGGGACGATTATTTTGTCAATTTTCTATTCTGAAAAAGATCTCATTTTTATGATTCCCATCTTTCTGGTTTCTCAAAGAACATACAGTAGCCGTCTGAGATATTTTAGGACTACCCACAAGTCTAATACACTTAAAATCTTGTGGAAATCCAGCTAGACGATAAGGCCAGCTTTAGAAAAAAAACTGCGAAATGCTTTTAGGCTACTCATGAGTAACCTGTCTGCTTCAATTAAGGTTGCGGACATCTGCTGTGAGGTGATGTATCAGTTACGAAATGTGAATGATTAGTCCAGCATCCCACGCTCATTTTTTTCCATTTATTTGAGTGACGCGGATTCCAGAAGCTTGCCAAATTCATGAGCAGATTTTCAGTAGATTTTCGTTAGAATAAATGCAGATGCAGAAGCTCAAGGACCGTTGCAATAGATTTTGTCAAAAATGTAAGCCCGGAGAATCTAAAATTTGGATGAATAAAATATCTTCTGTTTTCCGAGACATCCCGAAATCATAGTTAAATAACCCTTCCAACTCTGAGTGAATATCAGGAGAATCACCTTTCGATTTTGAGTTTGGTGGAATGTTCTGGAAAGCCATGCCTCTTAAGCCCATTCCACAGACTGATCAGTAACTGTTTTTGTTGCACCCTGTTCAATACAAAATTGTCATCAAACTGGGGAGAACATTTTGCTGCCAAACTTCTATTTTTTCTTAAAAAACCAACAATGTGGAAGTAATAAGGTTTTGCCGCATCTTTTCCTACAAAGGACATTTTGCGCTTTGTAATTTTGTATGGCGATTTATTCCATAATGGCCTTTTCCTGCAACATTTGGTCAAAATGAACCACTTTTCCGAGAGCCGGGGCACAACGTCTCATCCGTGGGCTTAACAAACGAACCGCTGATTTCATAGAACTTGCCCTTAAAATAGAGCAAGAATGACCAATCGGGCTGGCTGATCTTTCCTAAAAACGGATTTCACTGTTGAACTTCACACCGCGATTAGATGAGTGAGCGCACGCGGAGGAAGTGGCCGTTATTTTTACCACCCTTTGAATGGAAACATGGCACCTGAGTACGTGCAACTAATTGCCCGGAAATCAGTTATCTGTTCCAAACTCGTATAGTCTGGCTTGGGCGTTCTCTGCTAAGTTGACTTTGCTTAATCTCACTGGATTGCTATTTGATGGCTAAAATATGGATGTGCCCACCCTGTAATTCGATTGAGAGACTGTTTTAAATACAATGGCATTCTGTCAAAATCACTCAATTCTTTGGTCATTCGGGTTCCGTTGAAGCTACGTTGAAGAGGCAACAATCGGCTAATCGTCGAAAGCTACCGAGTGATTCTACTTCCCTGTTGGCTACAGCTATAATGAGAATGTGAACTACCAAATTGAAGACGAGCGAAAATGTAGATGCTAATAAAAAGAAACCAGACACAAAAGATAGGATGGCAATTAAATTCGAGACTTTATTTCGACTGATTCCGTTTGAAGGTGTTCATTCGTATAAACGTTACATCTGTAAATGGACGTTCACATATGTCCCGTTTGTCCACAATGCAGAGGACAGCCTGTGAACCACATTACTATCCTTCATTTTGTAACCACCATCCATTGGCACGCCGTTCGTCTGTCTTATCATAGGAAGAAACACACGAGAATGAAAATAAAATCCGGCTAGCTAAATCCCCGAATACATTGGATATTTCTTTTTTTACCGCTGTATCACTGATTCCTGCACTGGAGTAGTTACAAAAGACCTGATAAACCTACTCATCAAAAGATTTATGGCTAACCATATGCATGCTCCAAATCGGTAAACGACGGTTGCAAACCGTTATCTGCGTCTGAGACAGGCACATTCATTTCGTACGCTCTGCTGCCAAAAAGGTCCAGACCAAGAATATTTTTTGCTTCTTCTTCCAAACGGGCCTCAATAGCGGTTACCAAATTTTGAATATTGTCTTCCCATCGTTTGGCATTGCGTGGAAGAATGCGTCGTTTCTGAGCTAAACTCAGTCCCAAATGCGTTAGTTGCATCAAATCGTTGAGTTTGAGTGATTGCCTCTAGTTTATATTATATATGGAGTAGAATAGTCAGCAAAGTTCCACAAATATCAAAGTACATTTTTGAAATTGACAAAACAAATAATCGTACAAAATGTCCACTACAGCAGGCGAAAGTATAAAGCCTAATCTCCAGTTAAAAATAACTGACCTGCATGAAAATGGTGTTGGATATAGAAAATTAAAGGGAGAATGTGCAAAAATTAGTTAGCCTAATACTCTGATGGTGAAATTGACCTTAGATACATCCACCATGAACGAAACATTCACCTATTTCATCTCAATATTTGCCGGTCTGGCAGCCAAGATTTATCGAAACCCTCTTAGGGTTGAAGCCTGAAAAATCTGCTTGGTTCAGTTCAGAAATTCGCTCATTAATAATGACTTCTTAACATTTTGACTGGCGGCACAAAAGATGTACTACATTTCTGGAAGATCGCCAAACAGGGGATTCACCAATATAATAGGTGATTCGATGTCACGAGACTCTCGTTCTATGGTCACGAATTTGACCGTCTGACTACTGTTACTCTCGCCGATAGATTGACATTAGATGAAAAATTGCTCTTGGTCCATTGAATTCGATATTTCCCTGTCACTATTTTTTGTGCCTTTGGACTTTATTATCAAAGGGGTGAAAGTACGCAACACGCGTCTCGATTACACAGTCAAGTTCATTAACTATACTCCAAGAAAATAGAGTCTGAATTACATCAGGTACAACTGCGCAACCTGTTCTTCGGAGAGTTGTTGAATACAGATCAGTGGTTATCAAACCGTTTTTCACCTGTCTATGCTCACGCTACAAGACTGGAGAAATATCATGCATGCTTGTGCTTGCTGATATCAGCTGATTTAATGAACTGGCTTCTGCGAGAGAAATGTTGTCTTCACGAAGGTAAGCCAGATAGATGGCCGCACTTGTTCGTCAGTAGAGGTCGATGCTTATAATGTTCTTTGGAGACTGAACAGATCCGTGTACAGTAGCATAGTGAAGCCTATACGCAAAAGATGGGATAAACTGAAACAGTTTGGAGTCGCAATGTCAAGGCCTTCGGATTTCCGGAAAATGTAATACACTATTTCTTAATTCAAACAGAACCATCAGACGAGCGATGTACAAAAGTGAACTTCAATCCGAAGCAGGCGACGGGAGTAACTCCAGACAACCGAAGCATAGTAATCCGGCAAACTGGTACAGGGCAAAGGAAAGTAGGTTCGAAAAATCAATATTTCAAGTGGTAGCGAACATCATCAGTGTCCTTTTTCGTTAGTACAACTTGGCCATCGGTATGGCCAACCAAGAGCCAAGTGAAGCTGATGAAACTTCTCTGAACAAGTTGAGGAAGAAAACTAATTGCATCAGCGCAAACGAATATCATATTTAATTATAGTGAATCCAGTAAATTTGTTTTCAATTTCATCGTTTTGAATGCATCATGAGAAGTAACATATTTCGCATCAGAAGACCAAGAAAGCTTCTTTTATGCAGTATAAGTGGACGGAGAATAAAGCGAAGACGGCATAATTGAAGATACGAGTTTGACGTAGCTCTTGGAGTTGCCTATCAAATTAAAACTGAAATGGTCTATATACACTACTTCTTTTGGCATACTTTAATGAAATTTATAAACGAATTTAACGGAGAAAATTTATAAATGACGCAAACAGCTTGGTGTGCTATGTAATAAAACATTTTTTGTGTATTTTGCGTCCATAAGTCGACCACTGTGCGCGGTGTTGTTATTCGAATGCGAAAATTGCTAAAATGAAGGAGTCCTATTTTAAGCGTACAAGATATGATGGGTTGAGTGGACTTCTCGAAATAGCGAGATTGAGCATGTGGTGATTTATTTTGGAGAGGATGAGGAAATTTAGTAAGACAAATCGAGAAAATAACCCATGGCTTACCATTTCATTATGACCTAATGTGAGTAAAAATGTCAGCGTCAGTGATTTCCTTGCATGTACGCTTTCCCACTCAGATCAGTCTAATTCATTCACTGTCCGCATTGCATTAAACCCTTGTTTTTAGCAAAAATCCAGAGGTACGTGTAGCACTTGAGTTTAGATAAGTGTATTTCATGAAATAATTCACCATGTGATATGATCGCTCAACTAACCATAAAGAAACCGTGGAAGCACTGTACAGCTGTTTTATCCTTGTTAGGAATCACCAGCAGTGCACATCCACCGCGATCGAACTGAGACCCGAACCCTGGACGAACTATTCTGAGTCAAACACCTTAGCCATTACGCTACCGGTTAGGATGTGAACGGTTTGCTGAACTTCAGCACATGATGATTTGCACGGTTACTGTCCGCTAGCTCGAGCGATCGACCGCTACTGACAGATGACTTCCCTGCAGGCAGGATGATAACACATGGCGAATTATTCCATGAGAACATTCAATCTCCTACTACTAACACATACCTAGTAAATGTATCAATTATTCTGAGGTATTGATGCTGATTAGTGACAAAATCGTCATCATTTTAGGTGTTGCATTGTTAACTATCCCCAGGCAGACCGCACCATAGATTATGGAACTGAGTGATGAGTCGCATTTGCGAGCAACTTGCCGGCGGTGGCCAAAACGGATAAGGTCGTGGGGTTAGGATGTGAAGGTCGCGAGTTCGAATCCTCCCACCGATGATTAACTCCCCCCCCCACTTGGCAGCCCACTGTTGGCCGCGGCCCACTTTCTGAAAAATGATACATTGTGCTATTTCATTAATGGAGGAATTAAAAGGTAAAAGACAAAAAAATAAAACTATAAAAAGGTGATCTGAAAACGCTCAAGATATACGGTTTCAGAATCCGAGTTTTAAATCCGTTAACTTACAGGATTGGGAGATCACTGTAATTTCGTCACATTCTCAGTGTAAAATCTAGCAAATTTGTTAGTCGTATGCTGCGGAATCAGCCTAAATGCGGTGCATGATCAGTGAGGAAAATAGTCGATAAGAGAGCAGTTTAATTCAATAACTAAGCTAAAGTAAAATGTGAGTAAGGAGAACCAAAATGATCGAGCGGTCTAATATTGTTAGGCTTTTTGGACATGTCACTATTAAGACATTAGAGAACGAATTTTTGCCTTGTGACGGAACTCGCATAAAACAAAAATTAACTGAGCCGTAAATTTTGTGTAAAAAATGAATTCTTTTTCTGTGCTGGTTAGCCGCTTTCCGAACTCCCCTGGTGGCTGTAGGCTACATTCAGTGGTCTATTTTATTAGCCTCAGTACCGTTGCAAATTGTTTCGAATCGCTGGGCCCTGATAAAACGAAGTTGGTTCGTTATGCAACTGAAAACAGTTGGGGCATATAGCACTATTAAGATGTTAGGCTAAAGTGCTACAAAACATCTCTGTGGAAATAATTACTTTATCCTTTTTATAGGTAATCACATGAGTAAGATGTTTTTGAAAAATGAGTCTGCAGTTAAAGCCCCGGTGGCCTTAGAATATCTACTGTTCATATTTACTAATTTGAATTTAAGGACAGTAATCAATATTTCTGCCATCTTCTAATTAGGCAGAGAAATGTGTTTTTGCGTCTTCATATGATAGTGTTTCTCGGAAAGAACTTACTCGCAAAAATATTTGAGCCAGTTCAAACAAAATGTTAACTGCTTCGGTTTCGTATCTAAGCAAGTAAAACAATTCCCCACAGATCCAAACCAACGATTCCAGTGCGTTTGAAAATCCGGTCGCTAAAATGTTGAGAATCACGAGGAAGAATTGGATTAGATGACGATACCAGATAGTCTTATTTGAGCCGAAAGTTGTTACTAATCAGCCATTTGTTATCCCAGATCAGAAGTTCCATTCCGAATTCAAATAAAGAAGAAACATGTATTAGGCAGATCAAAAGGCCGCGGCAAATTTTTCGGAGGAGGTAGGTTTGTCTATTTAGTTGACGTTAGGTTTTATGAGCAATAAATGAATATTCGTGCTTATAGATGAGAATTTGGTAGTTTTAGAGGCGACAATCTGCAAATGGTCCTCTGGTTCGGAGCTCCGTGACACCCAGATGTGAAGACCTGACACAAATCGAAAGAATGGTGCACACGGATGATTTTGAATCGGAAAACTACAGCTTCAGATCGACACTAATGAGGAAAAGGTTTATTCACTTCATTTCATTCATGGTAACCTTAGGGAAATTTTGCTGACTTGCAAAGGCGTTGGGTTACGGACATGAACATGCTTATGGAATCATGCGGTTCTATAACACTCCTCCCTAATTGCAAGGCCATGGAGGCCGCTACAATAAACTACACATAAATGCAGGTGGTTTATAGAAAAACAGAATGTTTTTTATATTTTTGAATTTAGCCAGGTTCACTTTAAAAATTTGATTAGAAAGGTACGTTAACTACTCGTTCCAGCTCAGAGGTACACTATGCCAGTAGCCATAAGGTCAATCATTTTTGCTGTTCCGATAACTTTTAAATAAAACAAATAACAATTTAGGTTTTTTAGATGCATTCCTTATTCGTCAGTGCACAGTGTGAGTTGCACTCGGATTACCATGTTTACCGCTGAGAGCTAAAAGAAAAGTAAACAGTGGCTAGAACATAAGCAAGCTTAAGTGTAGGTGAAAGATGACGTTTGTTTTGATGTTAGTCGGTGCCTCGTCATTTCCCAGTTGGAAATGTTCTTTGGCTGGCAGCCTTGATATATCTGACTTAAAACTGAGACCACTGGTGTACACTCGGATCAACGGAAGATGCATGAAAAAAAATTCCCCACGGTGAAACGTTCAAACCGATCGTCTAATTCTTTATTCCAGAATGATTATCCTTCGATGTGATTTTGTGTCATATTCTTTATTTGATGCCGTTATTGCGACCGTGGAACCAAAGATTTTGAGGGAAAAATTTCGGATCCGGAATGACAATGAATAAATGGAACAAAATCAGTTGTCAATTTTGCCTAGCTGAACTGAGAATGCAGCTTGAACTTCCATTTTGAATTCCACTAACACAGCTACTTGGTTTGCTGTTTGTCCTAACAGTGTTTGTCCTTGCACTATCGGCCCTAAATGCAAGAAACATAAGTCATTCCATCTCACAAAATGCTAACATAAAAATAATACTAATAGATGCTTACTGAGGCCGAACTGCAGTCGTAAACAAGAATGCTAGTCCGAGTGTTATTATATTTAAAACTATTGTGGTGTTGCAATCAGCAGGGAGAAAATGAGCGGATTGTCAGAATGTAATTACTGATAGGGGCGAAAATGCTCACCTTTTATTTCGTTTAGATTTTTCATGTTGTCCACTGGGATCTGCTGTGAGGAGCAATACATCTACTTATTTTAAAGAATAGAAATAGGTTTTAGAAACTCACAAAAATCACAACCATAAAAACCCTCAAAATTCAAAACTGTCTCATGCATGTTAGAGTGAGCAGTTTTTTCAGAGTTTTGAACTACATCTCACGACGGCTTTTCTTAGTGTCCTGTGGACGGTATACATTATTTAGCTGTCTAGTCAAAACTAGGCTGATATTCATTTTTCATGATGAGAAGTAAGAGCCAACTGAACTGAACTGTCAGGCTAGTCTTTTGTGCTCTGAATCAGTCCGTGTTTAGTTCACGCCAAGGATAATTAGATCTAATATGATAGAGAAACTTTGTGGTTCTCTATGGTATTTTGGATTCTTAATTAAAAACCATCAGTGATTGGATATAAAGGAATCTTTCCAAGCAAGTAACCTTGGGCAAATTCACCCTCTGAAACCCTGCAATGAAAACATTACAACAACTTCTGTTCGTATCCAACAGCATATCGTTGATCTCCGACACTATTGCATCACACAAGGTTATGAAAATCCTGCAATTTAATTGGTTGTTAGAACGTATATGTACAATAGGCCTGAAAAAAGGCACTAGAATCGAAGTGGCACCAAACGCACTAGCGATCAATGTTGGAACGATTGCAACCTGGGACTCGAAAGTTCGAATTTAACGAATAAAACTATTTGATCACGACTCACTAGTGCTGAATCAGAAATTCACAGCCTCTTTAGATATCGAGTTTTATACGGGAGGTCAAGAATCCATGTCTTTGCAGTTCGAAGCAGAAATCTTGAGACTGCATTTCTAGCCACCCAATTCAAAAAATATGGTAAGTTTTTGCTTGAATTTCACTCATTTATTCGTTATTATCTGTTTGCAATGATTCCTAAGCTTAGGATACTAAGCAATGTAAGATTATCAAATACGAGGTTAATCAATCTGATTCGGAACCTGTCGCGAGCACTCATTTAAAAGCGCATGAACAACACACTCACAGAATCCCCTAAACCGAATTTGTCCGAATCTCCGGATACCAGAAGCCGAATGGCGTCTCGGGCAACTTTGTGTAAACGAATATCGATCATACGGTGATATGGATTAGCAAGATTGACTTGTTCAGATTCAACACCTGATGTCCTGGTGGCATCTGAAACCGAAGATAAGCTGAGTGCAATCTCGATCGGTGGTGCAGATTTTCGATTTGGATTATCATCGCGACGACAGCGCTCCAGGCGGAGTGATACAACTCGTGCAAATTTCCAGTACGTCACAAGCAAGTGTGCACTGGGAATGGTTCCCAGGAAAGGACCACTCTTCAAATGCGGCCAACCAACACAAAGCAATAATCTGAAAATATATACATTCAACACAAAATTCTTCAGAAGTGTTTGTGACGTAGTTTTCTGTCATGTTATATGCATGCTTTTAGACAATTTACTTTACAGATAGGTAACTGTGCGTGCAACTGATTGTCATGAGTGACGACAAAGCTGCTGATACTTAGCGAAACTAATAATTAGTTATACACGAAGCTGGTACATTCAGAATCTTAAATTTTATGAGCATGAGTGCAACAGTGGAGGGAATAACTACCGGACAATTGAAAAGATTATGATGGATAACAGATGAATCACTTTGGATCGCACAGCAGATTGTTCAACTGGTCCAGTGCTGCTTCGATTGCGGTAGCCCCAGGGAAGATGGCAATTTTCATTATATGACTTGCCAGAAGCTGCAATGCGAATTGTGTGTGTTGAAAATAATCGTTTTTTGCCAAAGCTAGCTTGACAACGGAGCACAACAAAGCGCCATGTCTTGTGCTAGCTCGTTCATCCATTCTGGATTCAGTCCCAGTAAAAGGTCCAGAATCGGTGTGACTCTCTGAGAAGGTTAGTGATCGAGTAGGAGCAGTCATCGTCAAGGAACTTTCAGGTCCCTTTATTAGGAAACTAGCTAGTTCGGTCGTTTCAACGGAATCCGAATAGTCTACATTAGAATAGCTAGTTTCAGACTTTTTTCTTGCAGCATTATTCTGATCCCCGGTGTGCAGGACACGACGTTCTAGTTTCATTAGTACGTGTATGGATGCACCGACTTGTCGAAATGTAACCCGAGGACTCTTTTTCTTATCTGATTCGCTGAGCTCGAAGGAACCGGAGCTGGTAGACCGATTTGGCAGTCCAAGTGGTCGAATTTGTTCACCGTTTGCCCTCAGTAGATTTTGAAACTGTGCATCACTAATCATTGCATGCCAATGAAGTGCACAGCTTTCTAGTGGTAACTGAACTCCGGTGCCGCCGCCATCTCCTAGTGTAAACAGATAAAAATCATTTCTTAGCAAAATTTTAATAAGATTGTTTTTCCTAACACATTATTGTCCATCTACGACATAAAAAGTACATAATACTTAACGTGTAGAAAATTTCGTGGGAAAATTACATCGTAAGGCTACGAGGCGCTCAATCACTTACATGTAACCATTCAAAGTGTACACACAAACAGGATCAAAGTTACTGGACTGGTAAAAAGAAGAGTTGGTTTTTAATCGTCCTGTTATTTGAAATCGAGAGTATGTCGAAACGAGTCTGTGAGATCTAAGACGAACTTATTTATAAACCGTTCTTTTGTCTTTTTAATATTTTTGACGCTCTTTTCCGAAACACAACCAGCTAAAATTGGTGAAAGATGTCAGGCAGAAAACAAGCCAGTAAATAAACAAAGGCAGAAGTAAACAATATGTGCATATGTGTGTAGTATCTGCTGGATGGATTTCTTCACGTAATACCTTTTACTCTCAACCAACTGTTTTGGAGAACGGTTTACACCGTGTCAATGTGCCATGACAAATGTTACAGCTTGGTGATTCAGGATTGTATTAAATAATTATAACATCTACGAGTGATTTCCTTCACCTCATCCTAGTTGCTTAGTTTCTAGTCGCCTGTACTAAACGGAAGTTAGGTAAGGTTTTGTCCTAACCAGTAGCCAAAACCTGTCTCAGCTAGAATATTGGCCACGACGTGGAGGTTAATTACTGCCTAGGCAAGGAATTAGAACCTACAGTGTTTAAAGAGCCGAGATTGATCAAACTTAATTCTGTTGATTGACCTATTTAGCAAGAAAGCAGCAGCAAGGAGAATCTTGATTATTAATGTTCTAGAAATCAAGGGTATTTTGCAATGACTATTTAAGGAATTTTAGTGATATACATGAACGCATAGACAATATAATTTTTATAAAAATGGGAATTGGGGAGAGAATGAAGGCATGTTGTAGATCACTAGTGAGATAGCGAGAAAGCATTTCGTACTACATGGCAATTTATGAAATTCCAAAGGTTTATTTACTCAAGAATAAAAGTTGTAAATTAAATGTGGCACTTATCACCTTTTAAACTAGATATAGCCGTGGATCGACAGCCATTTATACATTTCATTGTGCAAACGTCAACAGATTGTCTGCAAAGTAGTAATTCTTTGTAGATTTAGTAAAATCAGTCGCTAACCGACTTTATTGTTGCATCTATCTAATTTCCTTCACGTATGGTTTGAATCAAACATGTAACGTCACAGCATAAATTTAAATAAATTGTTTCCTGCCATTTTTTAACTCCACAAAAACATTCGGGCGAAAGTGTAAGGAAAACATCAGTAAACCCTTAAAGACATTAGGTATTCCCAACCATAAGATGTTAACCTCCAACAAAGTTGTTTTCAAGCACTGCATGATTATGGAATGCAGAACCAAGGAAGAAGGCGTTTCTAAGTTTGCCGATTTCATCATATTGTCGTTTAAATGTAATAAGAACAACAAACCTGGAAAATATTCTTTAAGCCAAGCTCTTCTGGATATGTATTATACCGCCAAATAATGTTTTGCCAGGCTGTAAACGACCGTTCGTTGAATCTAACCTGAAAAATTCAGGCTTTCTTTATCTCCTCTTGTATCTATCTTTGTCAATTCATCTGACCTGGAAACCGCATTCGAAGTGTTGAAAGACTAATGGCCGTTAGGATTTCAGGACCCATCCCAATAAATTTGACAATTTGTACTTTAAAATCTTACTTCGGAACGCTATTCCAACGCTAACGGAATTGCAGAATTTGTGTTCACCCATGGCGTAGTTCGGATGATGCATCATTTGGAAGCTGAGCGGTCGTCATGAGACTAGGCACAACTGATTCTCAACCTTGGATTTACCATAACAAGTTAATCACCGCACGAACTTCATTCATCGCCTTTGACCAATCCATGAAAACTAGGTGGCTGTTGACACTTGCCCTGGTTTTGCCTGCTTGAGCGAATGTGCCGCCGAATGAATTGTCGCAGTTCTATTCAAAATGATTAACTCGATTCAGCATACCTTGCGTTGTTGCTTGTTTTGCCTCTTATGACCATAATAAAGTGCCGAATATGCCGCAGATACAATAATTTCAGAAATAGAAAGGAAACAAAGTATAGCCATGATGTAGTTTCACTGACGCATTACTTTACCTTTATGCATTTCATTAGGCCGTGATTTCGGAATTTGAACAAACAATCTCCCCTGCAGACATGTATCGTTACTATTACGAATTCATGTAGATTTGATAAACTGTCTGTTTTGTGAAAACACACTGTGAAACTCCAGAAGTTGAACAGAATGCTAAAATTGCGAAGTTCTTAAGTCCGCAATATGTAAAATCAAACATCAGTCTACGTCAACGGAAGATAATTCGCTATTTTAAGCAGGAAGTAGCTTTTCGGCTTTTTAACTTCTGCCCCCCACAGTTTGTATGAGTATACAAAATGCTTATACCGTAGATCGGAGTCCATGGAGTTTTTTCAAAGGAAAGTATTTGGAATATTTTCCAAGGATAACTAGAAAAGTCCAGTGTTGTGTATAATGACTCTAACTGGAATAGTCGCTGAAGTGGCCAGGAAATCTCAGGCCTGTGAAGTGGAAGCGAGAATCCACAATTGTATGGCCCATGAACATGGACCACATAGCCTCTCGGGTGTTTGAACTCCTTTTAAGAAGTGTGGTTTATCATATGATTCTTCCGGCTGATAATTTATTTGATGCTATCCACAGTGGAATACTTAAAAATGGGTTTATTGCACAAGTTTGTGGACGTAAGTATATCATACTAACTCCTTTAACTTCCTTTATCATTCATTGATACGCAAGTGTACAATATTTCTCGAAAGATGTCATGGCCATACGAGGGCTGCGAAACGGAAAGTGGATAGCAGGTCACCTTGATGTACGAAATTCCTTATCATAATTGCACGACCTCGGGTGGTCAGATACGGGTAAACCAAACTACAAAGGGATGCATTTTCGAGGGTTCAGTTCAAAATTTCAGATCTTCTCGATCACGTCTGCGTACTCAGTTGCTGTCCTAGGTAATGTCTTCTGCAAACCATTTCAGTTAGTAATCAGTCTGCGACATGTATCGTGTTTCTCTGCGAAACTGGCAAACACAAATGCATACGTCCAGCATTGTGTATCTCAATGATTTTGATACGATGCTGCTAACTTAAGCTTTTCATGTATGACATGAACATGACAGACTGATAAACCACAGCCACGAGCTATAGGTCGTGAAATTCTATAAGACTTATCACGCGCACGATGCCGCTTGCTCCTTAGCAGAACGCTTGCTCTAACATCTAGTCTGATTCCATAGTGCTGTGAAAAGCGGGTGGTTACAATGGACCATGGTACAACTCCCAACCATTTGAAGAAATTCTCCCAGCATCCATTTGGCCATTGGGTTTTCTAATCACTCGGGACGGGACATAATTTATTAGGTTTACACATTTCGCTGACGAAATGCGGACTACCAAATCCTTACAATGACTTATATTAAGCAGTTTCCCCTATCCTGTATATGAAATATACCAAAACAAATGAACACCATCAACCAAAATTCTGATTGGCTGTTTAACTCTACACTGTTCCTTCGCCCACTTTTGAAATGCAGTAGCTACTTACTTGACAACATCTGGTACAGGACAGCATGAATCATTTCGTGACCAAAGGTTAAATACCCTCCACAACCAGTCTGTCTCAAAATCGCCCCACCTGTGCCCGATGACAAAGAACCAGTCCGGTGCAACAGGCGCAGAAGAATGTATGGAAGAAGCGACGAGTGACAAGCTGTCACCGTAGTTTGTAGAACTTGATGCATTGCAACATTATCCGTACTTGGGAACCGTTGAAGAATTTGCAAGAGATCTTCCATCCTAAACCCGTGGTACAGACCGTCGTCCGAACACCAAGTGAACTGGTTAGCTGCCAAACAGCAGTGAAGCACCAAGGCCACAAATCCTCGCGTCCAGTCTGCAAGTAAGATTAGTTGAAGTGAATGAGAGAAGAAAAGTTGCATTGCTTAAAGTGAGAACCTGTGAATCCCGATTAAGACATATCGAGCTTTATTTCATGAAGTTTGGGTGAAATATGTCTGTTTTGTCACTTTTAGCGATACTTTTGAAGTATTCAAACAAGGATCATTTTTTCGGGCACTGTCAACCAAATTTCTTAACAGTTTTAGAGTTTCAAAAATCAAGTCCGAAAATCTGCCAAGAGCTAACGTCTCTTAAACTACCGTGTGTAGCTGTAGATGCTTCTGAGGAACTGCGCATGATCACTTAAAACAACAGTCAATCTGTGTGTTGGTTTTCTTTCTTTCTGACCTGGTTTTGGAATGTAGTGAGCTAGGCAAAAGTGCAAGCAAAATGCTAGGTAGGTTTGACGTGCTGAAGAGATAGTTTAAGAAGCATTCCCCTTATCAGCGGTAGCCCTCAAAACAAATCCAGCCATTATATATATATATATATATATATATTCTACACAAATATGAGTACATGTCACGTGCCCTCAGAACCACGGTGAAAGGCGAGCGAGGAAGAATCAAAGAAAGGAAACAATATTTCGTTTATCGCTTGTGATAGTCTTTCTATTTTCCAGCCCGATGTCATCGTTAATCCATCTGGATCCCTGGCTCGTCAATAGGGAGCAAATTATCCGGTTGTCCAAATGTAATTACAACGCTTGTTCAAACGAACTTACCCTGAGCTTTTAACCAAATGGTTTAACCTGGAAGGTAGCAGGGCAAATTTAGGAACTTGCAGGCCGCTGGTAGTCGATAACTGGTTAGTCAGTTTATATGCCCTTGGAATAGTACTAAACATCCTCAGGGTCCAGTATAGCTCTAAAATGCCGACGAGCTTGTAGCCACTTGCTTCGCACACCGCCCGTGGTTGGTTTAGTCTCAGAGGTCAGCTATCTACCCTAGACCTACTGACAAATATCACACAGCCCGGTGGAGAATGCCGGACATTCCTCTTCGTGCTTGCACCTTAAAGACTTACGGCCATTTGGGGGCATTTTGAGAGGCATTAAGGGGTGAGCATTCTGCTGAAAGCCTGAAAACTTCACACGCAAAAACACTGGTATATTTGGAGGCCTAATCGTATCAGATTACTTTTAAAGTGATTTTCATCTGAATTTGTCGATAGAAGCATTGTGGAACCACCGAATAAAAGTGTACATTTGCATTTACCTGCTAAAATATATTGAAGTAACTACTTAAAGTATTTTATTTCATAATTACTATGCCCCAATACCGCAGCATGGTATTCACGATAAGAAAACCTAAAGACAAAGATGTCCAAGATGACGATGAAGACAGTCAACGGCATTAACTAGTTAAAACCTGCAAGCATGATGATGACAGTCATCCCTGAGATTATGACGGAGACGATAAATCTGATGGTTGCAGCAAGGATGATGACGACAATGGTGCTTGTACTGTTGATGCCACTTCTGCAGATGATAATGATGATGATGGTGCACCTTCTATCTGTTTGCGCCCAAGTTACTGATTACGATGCTACTTTCATTCACTCCAGCATAGTCTGTTGCCCTGTTTAATATGGATAGCACACTTGTACTTAAGTGGCATTGTCGAGCCTTATTGTCGCATGCCCAACTTTAAGTTGTTAGTCAAGGATCATGCCGGATTTTCTGTCAAACTTGTTACTTATCATTTTAAACCTTTTCAAGGAGAACTAAAGGCTATTTCCTGCGAATCTTTTCGTGAATGAATTAGGGGTAAACGAAGAATGCGGGTTTTCTTAAATGATGTTTAAATCTTGTCACGAAGCTGTTATGGTATTATTCAGTTTTACAACAAAGGGAGACCTGGATCAATAGCAGCGGCCCGCATTTTCTCACACATCGAGCCCCTATAGATAATGAACATTCACCCCTATGGATCCTCTTGATCTTAGAAAAACAAAATAATTTCAGGCAATCAATATACCCAGGTTTTAAAAGCTTGGCAATGTTTTCCATTTTTTCGGTATCATTTGGTCAGTGAATAACAATAATTCACAAACAATCTTAGTGATACTGTTTACAGTCTCCTGGTAATATCACTGTCATACATTAGTAGAGCCGTTTCTGCCTATTGGCCCAAAAGTGGGAAAATAACATTTTAAGCAATCGAAGCAACGTCTGTATGCTGAATTAATTTGATATATGGTTCTGCGTTTGGTAGCAAAATGTTTGTCAATATATGTGAGACTTTGCATTTCAACCACGAACGAGACTACTGCGAAGAGTCTATTTCAACTACTCCAGCTACTCGTCTCATTAATATGCAATTCGGCTAAGTTCCGTTCAGATACTCCACCTGCCTGCGACTGGTGTGAGATTGATGTTACGATGGTTGGCTGATTGCCCTTTGGACTGAAACTCTCGGGCACAAACCTTAGTCATCCGGTCAATATTATACTCGAGAAGCACCAGACTCGCGTGTGCTCTCACTTGAGCTTGTTAATGGTGCATGCACTCTAGCACACTCAGGGTTTGAACCAGGGCTTTCCAAATGGAAAGCGTGCTCGGTACCCATGCGTCATCACCTCCCGTCTGGGCCTCCCAAAATCATAGAATTAATTTTTTTTTTCGGAAGTCATCCTCATTGATCGAAAGTAGTTTCAAAGTTCGAAAATAAACTTCTAGTGGTCTAAGATTATAAGCGAGATTCAGAAATTCGAAAGTGCAAAAATGAGTTATTCGTGGAAGAACCCATTAAGCAGGCCGAGTTAGTGATGTCACAAGAACACTTCATCTAGAATCTCTGAAAATACGCAACGAGTAGGCAATGAACCTCTGTATAAAATTTCGAGTAGTCATACACCAATATGTAATAACAATTTCAGTTCATTTCGTCAGTTGCTGAAAGTCAGTTGACTTTATTACGGACGTCAATAATGAAAGATCGGAAGCTTCCCGAGAACAGCAGTCTTCAGGTAAACAAACCTGTCGTAATTTTCGGCAATATGGATCCCACTTTCAAGTGACCGATTTCAAATAATGTTTGAATATGGTCCTCATTTATTCAAAACTGGCAGTGCGAATGTTCATCAAACCACTCCTATTCTTGCTGCTTTAGAATAGGCTAACAACAGCTTTACTGCATTAGAGGTTTCGGGCCAAACGTTGTCATTTGTTAACAAATGATCTTCCATTGATAATTACCTAATAAAGGAACATTACGTCACGTTAAATTATTTCTAAATGGAATTTAATACATTCGAAGTTATGGGCATATAGACGGCAAATCGCTGTCACCAAGCTCGCTACCGAAACGGACCTGTCTCTTCTGTCCCCAACCCAGTTTATTTGCACTTTCTGCCTACCCATAGTATCTCCATTGATAACATGCCCAATGCTCGCAACGGTTTATTGTCAAGTAGTGTAGTAGGTGGTTTTCAGTCTGTTAGATCACATTTTCTCAAGCATCGTCAGCCTCTAAACCTCGGTTCCTTCAATGTGCGCACTTCAATGCAGGCTGGCCAACAGGAGTATTTGGCTCTGACAGTGGACTCACTTTCGATTAATGTCTGCTGCGGAAGTGAAACACGAATTCATGATTCGGGTGGGGTAATTCAACCAATTGCGCCAAATGTCTTGTCGAGGTATTTCTTTCACACTTCAGGAGACGAAGCAGTTCAAGCTGTGGGTCGACGCGGTGTAGCAATGGTCTTGAGTGAGAATATTGAAGCAGTGTTTTTTGACTGGATCCCAGTCAACAGTCGCTTGTGCGCCGTGAGACTGCAGGGATCATTCGGCGTCCGAAAGGATAGTAGTGTTAAGCATAGTTTATTTGTTATCTCGGCATACGATCCAACAGACTGCAGCACTGACGTGCAAAAAGATGAGTTTTACAATGGCCTCATCACTCTTGTTCGGAAGATCAAACGCTCTGACATTGTGGTGGTAGCGGGTGATTTTAATACACAAGTTGGAAAACTGAGTACATCGGAATCCTGTTTAAGTGGACGATGCGCCTTGTCTGCTCAGCGAACAGATAACGGAGAAAGACAACTCTGTGCAGACAATAACCTATTCCTCTCCGGTACGAATTTCCGACAAAGTTCGCGTCGCACAGCGATATGGCGCTCTAAATTGACAGGTGGTCTGAGTCAGGTCGACCATATCGCAATAAGGTACCGTTGGCGCAGTTCTGTCCAGAACTGTAGATCGTACTGGACCACGTACGTCGAATCGGACCATGCGTTGGTTTTAATGCTGCAGCTGAACGGCCATCGACGCAGGCCACAAACCCGATTGGCTGTCGATCGATCGCCTCATTCGGCTGTTCCCAACAGATATGAGCAAAAACTATCCGAAGAACTAAGAACTGCGACGAGCAGCGGGATCAAATAATGCAGGCTATGCATTTGGCAGCAGATTTCGCCTGTGGTCCTAGATCTAGCGCTCATCAAAGACACTGGATCTCGCGAGGATCGCTGGGTCTAATGGAGCAAAAGCGCCAGTTGCCTAACTGCGAAGGAGTTAATAAGATGCGTTGACAGGCGCAGCTTCAGTTGACGATAAGCCTTAAGAATGACTGTGAAAACTGGTAGCCGAAGAGATGTATGTAGCGGTCGCTTCAGGAGATATTCAGAATATAGGAGTCGAAATGGGAGGTGAAGGAAAGCTATGTGACCTAGATTACGCAGACGGCATCGTGTGCCTGTTCGAGTCTGCGGACCATGCACAACGGGCACTGGATAGGCTGTCGAGATCGGTCGCTCGGTTTGGCATGTGCTTTGAAACTTCAAATTGCAAAGTGCCGTTACAAGGCTGGATGAGAGTAGTGCCGAACTTGATACTGGATGGAGAGGAACTAACGACTGTGGACCGTTTCACCTAACTTGGTACCTGCGTGTCCAACGATGGTAGCTCGGGATTGGAGGTAAGTATGCGTATATCCAAGGCTCGGGCAGCTTACGCTGGATTGAAGCACTTGTGGCGTCGGCCTGATATGTCACTGAAGTTAAAAGGGAGTGTGTACCGTGCTGCAGTGCGTTCAGTTCTGTTGTACGGTTGCGAGACGTGGAGTACGCTTGTGGGCGATGTTCGTCGGTTGGAGGTTTTCGACAACCGATGTTTACGCAGTACGGCTAGGATTGGATGGAGTGACCGGGTGAGCAGATTAGAGGTTGGGAATCTGGTATTGGGTGCCACTTCTGAGAACAGCTTGTTTCAGCGTATGAAACTCAGTAGACTACGCTGGTTGGGTCACGTGTTGCGTATGACGAACACGTATACCATACCGTGCCTTATTTTGTGTTCCTCCTAAGGAATGGAAGAAGCCATGTGGAGGCCAACAGATGACGTGGAAACGTGGGGTGAGAAAATGTACAGCCACCTTAGGTAAAGTGGGTGTCTCACCCCTTCGTGGTTGGGGTCCGAAAGACTCGTTAACTAGCTGGCTGGATACCTAGAGGTAAATGGCAGTGACGCCTGAACACTGGCGCTCGTGTTGCCACTTTTTATCGAATCAGAATGATTGAAAGAGTGTGTTTGTGCAGTTAGACTGTGTTCGGTGTGTTGACTGCAGCAGCATCTTATCTTTTCCCGCCTGTTTAGGTCCACTCCTTGTTCCCTTTGATATTCGCTCTTTTTATATGAACGTGTAACTCTGTGGAAAGGCAGCGGCCAATGAGTTTTGCCTTGCTGTTTAACGCTGAACGATGATGATGATGATATTTGGTACTATGCCACCTCATGTTTCATGGTCATAGCTGGTCATTTCTCCCCCTTCCAGTGCAGCGGAACCTAATGGCTAAGGAGCATGTTCAGTCCACTGTACTCATGTTTAAGCCACACCATAAAAAAGTAAACATTCGGAGAAATGATGAAATTTTTTAATATCATGAGGTCAGTTGTGAGTCTTAAATTGCCATTCATGCAGGATAAATTTCTAACTCATTACTCAAAACCATGAAAGTACCGAGCACCTGTCATCCTTGCTAACAGACATTATTAGTGCATATTCATTGGAAAGCAAACCCGAGAAGAATGGTTTGGGTCATCAGGCTATGTCAAAGCTTTATGAAGAGCCCCTCTAAAATTACGTTGGCAATTGTTCTTTTTCAAAAGCCAAATGCCTGTGAGCCAAAGACTGGAATAATATTAGTTATTCCATTTATAGTTCATCACGAATGGGTCCGATCTAACCAGTCATACC
Source organism: Fasciolopsis buskii (assembly GCA_008360955.1). NCBI lineage: Eukaryota > Metazoa > Platyhelminthes > Trematoda > Plagiorchiida > Fasciolidae > Fasciolopsis > Fasciolopsis buskii. The sequence continues at coordinate 6,507 of LUCM01000852.1, read as the reverse complement.
TTTGGTTATTTGCTTTACTAACATTCTTCGAGCCAACTTTTTCTTCCTCTCCGTTATTGATACTTCACTTTCTTTTGTTCCGTCACTCAGGGTCCACAAAGAATGACTTGGAAAAATCGCTCCGCTTCGCAAGGTAAAATCATCTTCTTTGGAAACTTGCTCTAAATCCAGGAGGTCAACTTCGACATCCTTCGCCCAGCGCCGAATCAAACAGGAAATCATTTGTCGGAGGGACTGGGTTGCCAATAGCCTGTCCCGATAGTCATTCCATGAAGTAATTTCACGCGCACTTCTGGCAGAACTGAATCCGAAAGATGTGCTGTGAAGCTCCTGTGCCAACATTTTCTTTTATTACAATGAAAGTAGAGTGAAACAGAACAGAAGGAAGTAGTCTTCATAAGAAAAATTTATTCAGGTTTTCAGGAGTCATTTCTAGTCCACCCTCAAAGCCTGTCCAAAAGATTACTCATTCAACTTAGTTCAATCTTGTTTGGTCCATTCAAAGTCCACATGGATGAAAGTGTCATTCGAGAGTATTATTTTATTATCAGCATGCACAAAAACTGTGAAAAGGCAAATTAATGGCCGCGTATCGCGTTTTGGGATGTCAAATTTGAGAAGGGGCAAAAAACCCAGCATATCAGTGTTTTAATTTATTTAAGCTGACTGTTCACCCATGTAAACCCCGGATGAAGCAAACAGTAAGGAAGTGGGGAAAAACAACCACAAAGTGAACAGATTCAGAAGTAATGAAGTAGGCTGCCCAACTCGCGTGTTCGATCTGTTTTAATAAAGATAAAACAGATAATGGACCGCGTGAAGTTTGTCCCTCATTATGTTCAGTTATGTTAGTTATATTGAAAATCATGTTGATAAAACTGTTTTTAATTCAAACGATGTTGACCTGTTCCCCATTGGTATCCCAAGTAAATTGGACCTGAGGCGATAGACAGTACAGCTAAATTTGTTTTCGTGTGCATTTATTCTCATCCAAATACTAGCAATATCAGAAAATATGTTGGTGCAGCCTAGAGGACCTGCCGGGTAATTTTTGCATTTCCTCTGGTTCCGATGTGCAAAATTTTCCAAACTCGAGGTTCCTAGTTTCATGCGTTTTTCTCTGTTGCATCACGGGATTCGAGTCACCCCAAAACATTCAATCTTGTCATCTGAACAAACATTTTCTGTTTCGAGGTTAACAAAACTACCTAAAGACAACAAGTTTTATTAAGTGTTCAGTGTACTGTTGTTTCTCCTCGGAGGGCCAGTCAGTCACATCAAGTAATTGCGTTTCATCAACCATAATGAGATATATTTCGGTGACCTTTTACATGTATTGGTATGGTAGATTGCGCTGTCATTGGATTTAGGCTAGTGAGTACAGATTGAACAACGTTTTTCCTGCATCCAGAGAGGCTTATAGGTACGCACTGAGTAGCTGAGTCAAAACAGCAGGGTAAGTCATTTACATCATTCCTCGCTGAGCAATTTCAGTAGACTGCAAGGGGCATAAGGATAGTCAGTGTCCGCCTCAATGCTTTAGCGATCTAATGCAATGAAAACAGCACTACCAAAAGTGGAGTTATATGTAAAACCACTAGAAAAACACCGTGATATGCAAAACCTTAGGCAACAAACCATTTGAATGAGAAGATTAATCGAAGTTTCTACAAAACAGCGGAACCATTTCCGATGGCCCTTTTCTAGGTGAGTGATTTTTATTGCAGCAGTTCTAAACATAAAAAATTAAATCTATAACTTTTGACTGTAGACTTAATTTCTATATCACCATAGCGGATATGACTGTGATCAGCTTCACTACGCAACTCAGCAAAGTAAAATCAATCTGGTAATAAACCGCTGCAAAATCTAACCAGATGTGAAGACAATTTTATCAAACTGTTTGAGATACAACCTATCAGATGCAAACTACAGGTGTAAACAAAATAGGCCAACTTCTACGAAAGTAACTTAAACCGCTTTTAACTTGCTTCGTTCCTAAAGTTTTATTTAAATTTTTATGAAAACTTGTCGATCAACACACAAACATACAAATTCATCTTATGAATCATTAAACGTTAGGCGAACAGCACTCATTCTCTCATGGGCATTATGACCCATGGAGAAGTTGGATGTGCAAAACATATCACATTTTACCTTCCAATATTGACTGCTATTCTGCCTCCTGCTAGTCTTTATTCCCGTTCCAAGCACTTCGTTTTTTCTATTTATTATTAATGACCTCGTTCCCGTGCTTCATCTTTAGCAGTTGTATTAGTTCCACTTCTATGTTAAGTAGACTTGGTAAATGAACGAAATCTATCTACAATTCCTCGCAAACGACGGTTTTATTTAAAAATTCATGGAAGAATTATTACTGTGGCTGGCTGACAATTTATTGACGCAAATTTTTGTTAAAGATGGAAGGATTTGTTTTATCGTCGTTCCCTCAGAATGGTTGAGAACAACCTACGAAAACCTTCAATAGAAATTTTACTGCGGGAAATCAATTCACTGTCTATGCTCAAATGTAAGATCATTTTGAGTAACACAACCGCAGCATACACAAATAAAATGCGACTACGCGAAAGGGCATTGGTTGCGGATATTTGATTAACCTCGAAGCCATGTGGTGCATCGTGTTTCCGAGCCCAGTGATTCCAACCACAATCGGATTAACGTACAAGATATGTATAATAAAATCTGAAATAGTGTCCCCCCTCACGGATGTGGTGCGGAAAATAATTATAAGCTAGTGTCGGGTAAACCCATGAGGCCCAACTGGCACCCTTATTTATAATTGCAAGTTTACGCTGTTATGTTACATCGACAGCCAAGAGAAGCATGCGATGCATTTTGTTTTGGAGAATCAATGGGAACTACATATTCAAACGACGCGCTGCGTCTATCCATAAAGCTTATCTGTTCGAACTCTGTTTTTGTACCACTATAAAATGTGCTTCCATTTGACTACGCACAATCTTCAGTTAAAGCTTTTGAAAATTGAGGTGGAACTGTTACAAGGGAAGTGAGTGAAAACGAGGTAGGTATTCTGGCGGATAGGATATAGGAACTGCACTTTCATAATAATAGTTAAAGACTGTTAATGGAGTATGCTGATGTGGATTCAATTCATCCGAAGCAACCTAGCAACTATTTGTCCCTCAGCTTACACCTTTTTTCACTGTAATGCTATGGACTACGGTTAGAAATTATAATCTTACTGAGTCAGAAATTGTGTTGCCTAATTTGTCTACTTAACCAGAAAACGGTCTTACTCCAATGAAAACTACTTAGGACAGTGCGAAAAATAACCAATCTTATAACGATGGTCGTTTACAAATACAACTATCATTACTTTCCACAATGAAAAAATCAATGAGTGTTGAATCGTGGATGTTAAACCGAACAATATTACCTCTCCGTTATTCGAATACCACAACTGGAATACGGATTTACAGCAAGGAGGAATTTATGTTTCTCCAGTCCTCATTTAATAATAATCAACGAACTTACTCGAGCCAGAGGCACATGCCTCAGTGGCCACTGTTCGTAGGCCCTTGCAGCAGCACAATCAACTATGCGATTGCGTACGACTTGTATACATTTCTCGTTTTCGGAATAATGATCGTGCATCTCCGTGCACGAATTCGCAGTTGGACTCAACTGATCGCTGTTGCTTACCACAGCCCAGTCTGTCAGATTTGGCATCAAGCTAACCAAATCCGGTGGTTGCTGCCGATGGCCTTTTGGTGCAGCACTGTTTCGCAAACTTCCAGTTGGATGGGTTAGGGATGAGACACGTAATCTGGTGGCGATAGTTTGGATGGGCACGGTATTTGGAGGAAAATGCACTACTTTTACCAGGGGACAACTTGACAAACGATGAAACACGGAGTGAGCTTTTGAACAAGTTAATATTAATCTCACTCCCGGGGGTACCATGGGCATTCCTTTGCAGTGAGTGCTTCCTTGACTCTTTAAGTCCTGTTCACACAGTGGATTGTACAGCCAATCCATATTTTTCACCTAGAAGAGAAATGTGAGAGCATTGCAGCATACGGTTAAATTGTACGGCTACCTAGGGTGAACTATTTAGGGGAGTGAAATAAAGACTAAACATCCCCAAAACCCACCTTCAAAAGAAACATGAGAAACTTAATAAAATACACATGTAAAAACATTAGTTAATATTTCACAAAATAATTGGTTGAATAACTGAACAAAAAGCTTCGTTAAACCCCGTTGTCGCGAGACAATTTTGTGAAGAGTGAAAGGGGACAGCGAAGCAAAAATGATAATAATCATTATTTCTGTTCACAGTTGCACAAAATTTGACCGGCAGCGAGCGAATATAAGTATCCGAAATTGATACACTGGGATATTGACCGTTTTGTGACCTTTGATGAAATTCTGGTAATCACGTCGGTCTGAACCAGTCAGGATGAAAATTAGACAATTTATGCGGTTTGGATGTTGGTATTCAAAACGAATATTGCATAAAACATTTTTTCCTATGTCAAGCAGCTTGCGCAACACCCCAAAGACCCTGTGAATCTAAAGAGTTCCAAAGTCTGCAACCCGCAATTTGTCCAGATTTTAACTGCGTCTACACTGTTTTCTTCTTGCTTGCAATAAGTGCTGGCTTCCGCGACACAAAGTAGAAAGTAAATAAAGCAACTGAAACAAAAAAATTTTCACTAACTTATGGCATATGCGAGTAAGTCACTGATTAAATACGTGACCAGTGGTTCATAATTAGTTTTAACATAAGTCTGTATATGGAGAGAAATAATTAAAAGACGTTTATTTCCTATCTTGCATTAGACAAGTAATATTTTAGAGCTTCTTATGCACTGCAAAGCCCCAAGAATCAATTAAAATAAGTGCCTTTTTAGGGTGCCGCACTGAAATGTGTTTTCGTTGAATCAGTTTCGCTCACAGTGAATGTTTCAAAATTTTCGGGGACAGCTTTATTCATTGGGTAAAACTTTGTCGACGGTCCGTTCAGTTATACTTTCAAGTGTGATTAAAGACGAAGGCAACTGAGCACCTAGTTGAACAGCCTTTTATGTCGCAGTCACTTCTGCGACACAACCGGCAGGAAATTAAGCAGATGAATGTATAACAAACGATAGAACTGCTCACTCCTTCGGGTGAACTCGCTAACGGATCCTCCAGTTGATCAAGGCCATCAATCAATACAATCATGGGCCTTAATGATCCTTCCGTGTTGGCTAGTCTGTTAAGGCCGAGTGCCTTGAAAAAGCGATCTCCAACTTGTCTCAGAAGTCTGGCGCGCTCATGATCCGCAAGACCGGCTGTTAAAGCTGACAACGTGCATGGGCTGATTGCATTTAAATCCCCACCTAAAAATGAAATAGTAAGAGGTATGAGGTGCTGGAAAAGCCTAACATTGTTCGTTATGAAGGCGTTTGTAGTAAACTGAAATCAATAGTGATAACTAGTCGGTGAAATTATAATCAAACCACTTCTTAAATGCTGCATTCGCATTTTATTGAATCCGTTTGCTGACTATTTTCGACGAAATGTTGCTACCCGTAAGCAGTGATATTAATACTAAGGTAAAATTTCATCAGAATAGTATCACTTATCCTGAATGTATTCGTTCACTAGTCAGGCTTAGTACGATGTCAAAAGATGACCCAATGAATGCAGAATCATCAGCTGAGTGATAACTGACGTTCTTATTCAGTTCATTTCAGTTTTTACAACCACCAACTTTGCACCAAAGTGCTCTGCTCTCGGTTAGTACCCCACAACACCACCGGCAAAAAGAGCCTGGAAGAGTGAAGACTGACGAAAACGCAATAAGTTGTAGAACCATGTGAAAGCAGAAGGGTTTCGAATTCAAGGATGCCACTGGATGTGGCACAGAGCTGTAAGAGATACTGTCTGCAACCGTAGCTTGGTGGGACTTCGTAAACTTCAAATTTGTAGTTTAACCACTTCTACTCAAACCATTTCACTGGTTAAAGCCTCCGCAATTTTCTCCCATATCATCGACTGTCCACCTCGAACCATCTTCCAAGCATTACCTGCTTTGGATAACAGTGTACAACGAGACAGTCATTCTGCGGGCGTGTGAAAAACATCCCAACCACCTTAGCTTATTCTAGTTCAGCGCCTGCTCTGAGGACAAAATCCAAGCAACCACTACCTCCTGTCTAACCTCTTAGTTATCCACAAAAGTCTCTCAATAGGTTCTACCAAACCCCCGAAAAAACGGTGTTCAAACACCAAAAGTCAGCATGTCTACTGTCCTCAGCCGTAAAGTTTTGTGCTGATATCGGGTGGAAGATCGCAGTAAGCACAATTCGACTTCGGCTGTTGGCATACAGGGGCTGGATAAGTGAAATGAATTTCTCTCGCACACTCTTTAATGAGAGGCAGTGCCATAGAATTTCACGATCCGCTGAGTCAAACTTCGCTTTCACATCAAGAATGATAAAAATCTTCGGTCTACGGAACATGTGTCCATTTTCT
>LUCM01000851.1:16637-27851 GCA_008360955.1 Fasciolopsis buskii | reverse complement strand
AATGGAAGAAGCCATGTGGAGGCCAACAGATGACGTGGCAACGTGGGATGAGAAAATGTACAGCGAAGTTAGGTAAAGTAGGTGTCTCACGCCTTCGTGGTTGGGGTCCAAAAGACTTGTCGACTTGCTGGCTGGAGACACTTAAGGATATGGCAGTGAACCGTGACCAGTGTCGATCGTGCTGTCATTTTTCTATCGAATCAGAATGATTGAAAACACGTGCGTTTGTACAGTTAGACTGTGTTCCTTGTGTTGATTGCAGCAGCATCTTATCTTTTCCCGCCTGTGTAGGTCCACTCCCTGTTTCTATTACATTTTCACTCCTTTTATATGAACGTGTAACTCTGGGGAAAGGCAGCGGTCAGTGAGGCTTGCCTTGCTGTTTAACGCTGAACGATGATGATAAGGAGAAGAACGATTAGGGTTCTCGACCAAAGCCTTTGGTTCTGACAAGAACCTTACCGTAAGGCAGCGGGGTATAGCTGAGTAGGCGCCCATCTACTTGGATCATTTATTCTTCCACTCGTTTTTTCCGACTGAGCTTCTAATTCAGATCAACCCCCGACTTGGAGGACCAGGAGACTACTTCGTCAGGCCTCTACCCATTGACCTTCTAGGCATGATTGGATCTTCGGCTTGAGATAAGCCATCCTGTATAGCTCGTTGGATCATGGAGGCACGCAAGCCGTCACACCACATCAAGGTGTAATCTCGTTGTGACAGCCAAGTCTCGTTGTGACCGGAGCTCTATCCGACTGTATCCAAGTTAACAGTTTTTTACACATCACAAGACTCCAGGGATCAGTTGGTATTCGAAAGAATAACATTGTTAAGCGCATTTTATTTGCAATTTGTGCATGTGCTTCAACGTACGGTAGCGTTGACCAGCTAAAGGACGATTTTTATGAGGAACTCATCACTCATTCGCAAGACTGTAAGTGGGTAGGAATACAGAAAGTGGGAGTGTTTCACAATCTGAAGGTCAGCGAGGAAAAAAGATTCTAATAGAGAATTACAACACCGAGCAACAGAAACCTGATAAGGGTGACTAACTGCCTCTGTGCAAATACAGGGACTGCTGAGACAAGACCCGAAAAATAAAAACCAAGGTAACAACGGTAGCATAGGGATAGCGAAGCAACTGCCCGACGATAGGTCAGTGATTGCAAAGTAGACATTAGTGAAGGATAGTCGACCAGCCGGATGGCCTTTTTCCAAGCCCCGTCAAGCAGGGAAAGCGAAGACGAGGCCTCACTTCAAACGTAGCTGCAGTATTCAAGTGCGCGGAGGATTTGAGATTTATTCAGTAGGACATGAGCTGGGGAGAATAAACGTCTGGCGCGCAACAGAAAATCAATTTTGAGCGCAAAGCGAGAAGCAGAGTCAGATATGAAGGAAGACCAGGGTAATGAAGAAATAATGAATAAGCCAAATAGAGAAGTAGTCTGAGGAACTCAGAATAAACTAGTCAAAGCAAAGATGTGAGAAGAAAGGATAACATTTCAAGAAAACTGGAGGAAGAGAGGTTCAGGAAGCATTGTATGTGACTCGCTTATTGAAGAACCAGGATGAGAAACAATGGCCACACAACGGTCACTATCGATGCTGGTTTTTGCATAGCGAGGAGTGCGGTGAGAAAAAGAACAATGGTATCGTCCGCCAAAAAACAGAGTAAGTTGCAGGTAGCGGAGAAAGGGTCATGATTGAATAAGAGAACGATGGTGGGCAACATCAATATCATCAGCATCATCAACGACGTTCAGCATTTAACAGCAAAGCAAGCCGCACTGACCGATGCATTTTCCCCAAAGTTACAAGTTACTATAAAAAGAGTGAATATCCAAGGGGAACAGGAAGTGGACAGACAGGCAGGAAAAGATAAGACGATGCTGCAGCCAACATACGAAACACAGTCTAACTGTACAAACGCACTCTTCCAATCATTCTAATTTGATACAAAATGACAACACGATCGCCATTGTTCACGGTTCACTGTCAGATCCCTAAGCGTCTCCAACCACCTAGTTGACAAGTCTTTCGGACCCCAACCAAGAAGACGTAAGAAACCCACTTTATCCGTGTTCGTCGTACATTTTCTCATCCCACGTTGCCACGTCATCTGTTGACCTCCACATGGCTTCTTCCATTCCTTGGAAGGAACAAAATAGGGCACGATAGGGTAGACGAATGTTCGCCATAAGCAACAAGCAACCCAAAGCCTTCGATATACGCGCGTTTACCTCCAATGCCCAGCTACCATCGTTCGGCACGCAGCCACCAAGGTATGTGAAACGGTCCACAATCGTTAAATCTCCACTCGGCACCGAGTTCGGCACTGCTGTAGTCCAGTCCAGCAACGGCACTTTGCACTTGGAAGGTGCAAAGAACATACCAAATCGAGCTACAGACCTCGAGAGTCTATCTAGTACCCATTGTGCATGGTACCCAGACTCGAACAGGCACACGACGTCGTCTGCGTAATCTAGGTCATATAGGCATTTCGCAGTTCCATTTCTACATCCTCGACACCTCCTAAAGCATCTTCATCACCTCGTCCATGACGAAGTTGAACAAGAATGGGGAGATGGGCCATCCTAAGATATTCAATCTTTTTATAGAAAAGTAACATTGGGGCAAATGCGGCGGTCAGTGAGGCCTGTCTTACTGTCTTACCGACCGATGTGCGCCGGTCGAAACGGTCATCTGACCGCGCCCCACATCCGCGGGTCTCACCGTCGTCCAGAATCTTCGTCAGGCTTGGTTGAAGATGAATGTTTGACTTCGCGTTCTCTTCGTCTTCTGGCGCGTGCATGATGCCGACCATGGGACCGATGATTGTCGTGCCGGAGTCCGTGGAATCGCCTCGGCCCTGGAATTTTTCTGAGAGGGTAAGACAAAGAGAAACTGATGGGAACGGTGCTCACGAGCACCGGTGGATGTTTGACTTGGTGGCAGGCACTTAACAGCGGTCAATACTGCCCTTGTCGGGCGGCATGTACATCGGAGCATACATTATCGTGACAAACATGTGTTAGCCTGCTAGGTGTGTTTGTGTCAGTAAAAAATGGAACAGTAGTCGAAAAATCGATATGGAAATAGTAACGAAGCAGTAGAAACGAGTGAGCTGCGGTAGCTATGGCCGCTACCGCTGCCTTGCACGTACGGTACTGCCCACAGCTCAGCGTCATCAAACAATCATTGCCTTATACAACCTCGCCCACCCTCTTATAGCTGCTTTCGTGATGCTGGTGACCGGGTATTTTGTGTGGTCCAACGTTCAACGCGACTTACGTAAGTGGTCTCGCGCTGGCCTCCAATGCCAAAGAGTAAAAGTTAATCAGAATGCCTATTCTGTACTAGCTAATTTTCCCGAGCCTGAGGCACGTTTTCAACACGTACATGTTGACCTCGCGAGCCCTCTTCCGCCATCTCACTGCTGCGTTTACTTACTCATTTGTATAGACCGATCCACTTACTGGCCACATGCCACACCAATCCCCTATCCTACGCCAGGAGAGGCAGCGAAAGCATTCTTGGCCGGTTGGGTTAGTATATTTGATTGCCTCGCTGTAGTGACCAGCGACCGTGGCTCGCATTCCGACGGGGCCTTCTCAAATCGCTTCACATACTGGGCTGCAAACATGTCAAAACAAGCGCCTACCACCCCCAAGTTCAAGGTTTGCTGGAAACATTTTACCGGCAGCTGAAAGCCGTTCTGGAAGCAGGGGTTCTCGACCGACATCTTACCATTAGCTCCTTTAGGCCTTCGGGGCTACTTTAAAGAAGAAATGCGAAACAAATCCAATGAGCTTATTTGGTTGTAAGCTATGCCTTCCCGGAGAGCTAGCGGCTTCGTCGAGGCCCATACACGGAAATCATAGTTAACGTGCAAAGCGCCCTGCACGGCACATGCGAACGTCTCATGCCAGTCCGCCACGTGACTACCGAGCTTTGGGGCAAATCACAGCCGCGTTGGATACTTCAACCTACATCTTCGTCTGTACTGATGGCGTTCGATCACCAATGCAACCACCTTATGGTAGTCTGTTTCATGCGATCAAATGCGGTCCTAATACTCTTGGGTGTTGCCGGTCGACGCGACACGGTGTGCACTGATCACATAAAATCTGCCGTGTCAGAATGTAGATTGACCAACGGACTCCATCCACCTCACGAGTCCTGCCACCCCAGTCGAGCCCAGCCGTTACCAGCGCCATCCATAGAGACTCCTGATGGGAACAGACACGGAAGTACCCACCACACCCGAATTACCGCACATGCGAAGCAGCAGTAGTGGCCGCAAGGCGAAACGGCCAGTGCGTTTTACCGAATTCGTTACTATTTTCACGGCGTTGGCCAAACAAATAAGTTCGTAGCATTTGGACGTAAAGTTCGAGAGTTCAAATCTTCCCACGGTGTTATGTTCCCGAGTTTGGTTGGTCTATGAACAAACCGAAGCCTTGGAATGGTCATCAACTATAACACACGGCCAGTCAACTCCACTTAGCAGCTTCCTGTTGGCCGCGGCCTTCCTCCTGAAAAATGATTTACACTGTTATTTCATTAATAAAGTAAAAGATAAAATACAAAGGACTAGATTGCTGAATACTACTCCGTTCGATAACGCACAACAGTACCCAAAAAGATTAACCAAGCCGCGATGATTTGCATGCCTATGGACAAGTTATCTCCATGTTGCGCAAAACAAATGCAGCACCAAAGGATTTTCAGGTGTCCGCCACTAAGCCGAACACTCACCAGCGCTAACAAACTTTGTCTAAAAACGTTTTTTCCCCCGCTCTCTCAGGAGAACCCCTAGAATCATGCAGCTCGAGTGACTCCGGCACGAAAACCGTCTATCTCACCGTCGACATCATTCACGCAAAAAAGGACAAAAGGAACTCATGATCAGACACTCGGGCCCAACCTCGTCTGGTGGACATCCCCCACGAGTTTGAGAGACCCCTGAGTGTGGGAAGCAATCAGATTCACCGTTTGCACCCATGCACACCGGGTGGGCAGCTTGGCTGCGGGCGCAGCTAGGCTGGTGGATCACAGGTACGTTCACCTAAAACACGTTTGGTGTCCGGTAAATGTTCAGCTCCAGGATAATTGCAACCACGGGACCACCGAACGGGCGACTTTTTGTCCATTCACAACCGATGATAACACACGAGGACATCCACGAATCCCAGGCTGTTTCTGTATAGTTCCACTCGAAGCCCTTCTCCGACGATCTTCTAGGAAGCCTCCTCAGTGCAACATGGATTCATTTCTATGGATCGCTTGTTTAACCGAACGTTGACCGCCGAGCGCAGCTACCATTTGCACATTGTCCACGCACACTTCGCCAGGATGCTCCTGCTAAATATACTCAGCCTTCTATCGCACCCGGCTGTCTCTTCACTGTAGAGGTCGAGTGTCTGGATCTTCAGTATTGCCATCGTACAAAGCCGACTAAGAGTGACGCACAAGTGGTCATGACGGTTAAGGGCAAGCAAACGTAATACGACAACAGCGTTGAGACAATCGGTCTTACGACCGCGCTCTTTCCGAAAGGCAAAATGCGCCACCCCTGGCAGCACATCCCACCGCACACCCAGTAGTCACTGGTGACATCTGCCGCCTACCCTACACTTTGGAGGACAAGACAACATGAAACAAACTACAGAAAACAGAGCACCAGTTCAAGGCCAAGTGGTGCCAGCGCGATACTCTGCCATAGCGGTGCACCGCAGTCCCAGCCCCGTCCCAGGTCAGTTTGTGCAAGATAACAATGACCTACTCGGTCACTCAAGCTTCCAGATCTGGACGCCTGAGTTCCTGCGACGAAGTGCGCAAGATTGGGCGATAACCACTGGAGATTTTATTTTCCAGTGCAAACAGGAATCACTGAAGACTTGAAGTATTACACAAGAACGTGGCCAATAAACTCCGTTGACATGGGGCTATGTGCCTCCTTTTAACTCTGGATTGTAGAGCGCAGAGCTGAAAGCGTAGAAGATGAGAAGAGGCAGCTGCGGCGGGACACAGATTCGTTCATACGAATAGATTATTTAACCGAACGTTGACCGCCTAGCGTAGCCACCAGTTGCACGTTGCTCACGCATGCACCGCTTGCATACTTCTGTCAAATAAACTCAACCTTATACCGCTTCCTAATGCCTTTTCCTTGTACCGGTCGAGTGCCTGGATTGTCAGTATTGCCGTCATATAGAGCCGGGTAAGAGTGACGCAAAGCTGGTCATAATGGTTAAGAGCAAGCAATCGTGATGCTAGATCCAAGTTACCACAGTCGATCTTACAAGTTGGTGAGCCCGACGTGATTCACGGGTCACAGGAATCCACTAAACCTAAGTTGAACCTGTGTTATTCTTCTCATTTACAGCACAATTTTACCGCTGCCTTTATATTGGCCACAGACTTTTAGATTCGGTTATGACGGAAAACATTATTCTATCAGCAGCCTGTAGCAGGTTATATTGAGGTATTGCTTTGGAACACAGTGCCATGTTCACATCGAAAATAGCCCACAGAACCCAGATTATGGTCCCTAACACCTCACATATATTCCTCCACGCCGTTTAATTCTTAACCTCCGTATACTTAATGGTTCAAGACGAAGCAACTCACGATTGGCCGTGTAGGTTGTGGCTAGATGAAGGATCAAAGAGGCTTATAGCGGACGCAAGCTGCGTATTCTCGCTTGCGAATCGATCAACACTGCGCAAATGGTTGAATATAAACGGCAATATTCGAGGTGATGCCTGGTAGGGGAACTAAAGGTCATTAGTCAAAAATCATGAGAGCAGAATGTCCTTAGGATAAGTAAAATGTGTCTTTCTGCTATGGTGGTTTGGTGGGGCTCTATGGACATGGGAGTTAAAATGCCGGGAGGACGTTAGCACTAAAAGATTAAAGAAGTGTGACAGAAATGGGTAATGCACATTACCGGTTATAAGTTCCCCGTTCTATCCGTAACTCTCGTCTAATTTAGTCGAACCGGAGTTTGAGAATCGCATGGTAACCAGCGAAGTCGGTCATTTTAGATGGGTCGATGATCATCTTCCTATAGATGCAACCTTTCAGGTAAAGGAGGAGGTCGGTTTAACTCGGACTGCCCCTAATGAAGATCAGCACATCCGGAAGTCCATTCAAGTAGCCGATCTTCGGAAAAGGAAGCCCTCAGAACTACTGCGGGAAATGTAACGTGGCAGGGGTGCAAGTTTCGTTGAAGACCCTATGTTAGGAGAGCAGTGGCTTCAATGGCCTAACCACACCCACCCCCTTCGCTCTGTGCTACCCGTACGTTCAACGGAGGCAACCGCAGAAATCACCGATGATATCATGTCGCGATGCAGCCCAGATACCTCAGCGTCGAATACTACCGCACTCCAGAGCAGCATCCTCTCCCGCACGGGACGAATTAACAGCTACCTTGATGGGAACCGGTGCGTCGTTACAACGGCTGGCAATGGATAGGGGTCGGCCATGAGGTAGTTTTAACTAGGATCGAGGTAGGCTCAGTAGGCCCTTACCAAAGTAATCCTTCCAGCGCTATCAGTGAGGGCCGCGGTTATTGGCTGTTCGAAGTTTTAGCGAAAAATGTGACTGCAGGGGTGTACATGCGCAATGACGAAGAAGCAGGGAAATGTGGGTTTCGATTCGCGCTCAATTGTTCAAAGGTGCGGTGATTTGGCTGTTCATGAAAGTGCTGGTAGATGAATCAACCGCAAGGACTGACGCTGGAGAAATTGTTCTTGTCGAGTTTCTGATGCAAATGAGGTAGCATTGACTGGAGGTTTGAAATTGCTGCCAGATCTTAAGCATCCGGTTTTGGGTGCTGCGAACTATTGATCGACTTTCTTCTCGGACAAGATGAAAGTTTGTGATTTGTCATGCAACGTTCAGCTTGTGATATTCTCTTACTGAGAACTCACGGACGGACACTGCTGAAGTCCGTTTCGCTTTTTCTCCTTCATCATGCCTTGCGTGCGTTGCTGCGCCGCTAGAGTTGGCTCTCTTCCAATTAATGTGACACAAGCATCCGGTGTACAAGAGAACAGTGTCTAGTGCTACGCTCCACTGTATCATTTGATTCTAATCTCCCGCCAGCGTACTGACGCAAAATTTATCGCTAACCAGGGAACTGTCATATTTTCAGTTTCAAGTCGCTGGAAATAATTTATGCCTTTTGTGATGCGAACCAACATAGATCACCGTCGTTCTATTGATTTACTAAAAGAGTCAAATTTGCAGTGGCCTGTCTGTTTATTTCACTCTGCAGACTCTGGCACTGTCTTGAACATCTGGTGTCTGTTTGGAAGGTGCGCAACCTTTTTATAGCATCTATATGCGACTGTGCAGTCTTAACGGTGAAAATACTTACGATAGCTCCACCAGCTAGAACCAAAGCGACATCACGCCGTAGCATTGAAGCAAGTCTATTAAAAACCTCTGATGCCACTGAAACGTACTCATTCCCGTTTTTCGATATCTTTTAGTATTGTAGTCGTACAGCTTTGGATTCACAAAAAGACCAAAGAACTAGAAATCACGTCCAGTAGATGAAGACTGCACGAGAGTGTCTCAATGCCAGCTATTGACTGATCGATTGTTACTATCGCCAGCGATCTCGCCGCAACAGGGAATTTTAGACATCTGTACTACGAAGACCACATAAGACGTTGTGAATGCGAAAGAACAATGTTATCTTATTATATTGACGGAAACGAGCCTCGCACCAGCATGATTCATGACCCACAATTCTCAAATGCGTGTAAGACCCAACCGCATTTTTCCGGCTCTAGCTACGGAGAAATTCTCCAAGAATAGCTGCACAGATGTTTGAACTTTATACCGAACAAGGCACTATTTTCAAGACACAATTAAAAATATCAAGATTTGCTATGAAAAACTCTCTTTCAGAGAGATTTACGCAGTCAAACACAAATTATAACAATTTTCTGAAGGTCGCAAAAATACGCTCTGACGAGTGAAGGCTGCAGTGTCGACTTGAGTCGTCCACAATGTTGGGTCATCTTACCGGAATTAAAAGAACCTGATTCTCCTGAGATATACTAAGCTATTCCGCTAGGTCCACATTCACGTTATCGACCAGTAGCTTTTTTGACCAAAATTTGGTCAAACTCAAACATGTGTTTACTCAAAATATCCTTAAACAATCGCACGATCAGCCTCTCACAACTTACGGCTTTCATAAACTTCCTGCTCAAACTATCATCAAACTGTAACTGATCCGTCTGAGTATAAATCCACTGATGGTAGTGACAGTCTCCTCTATGATATCCGCGACGAAGCCGTAAACCCCAGACTATATGCCGTGGTAGCAAACTCTAACGTACATGGTGGGACCACTAGGTAGAAATTCACTTCACATTCGCCAGCTGTCCAAGGACGCGAAATTGCCCATCTCAATTTGCTGACACAGCTCCTCCACTTGCTAAGATAAGTTGCTGAGGTTTTAACCAACAGCTGAATCAGTCGCTGAACATCTGCATGTTGTCATGTCAATGAACTACGCTCTGACACGCGCTACGCATCATGAGAATACGACAAGAAGCTTTCCTTATGCTCTGTAAACAACAGAATCGAACGGTAGACTATGTGTTGAATCCACCAGGTGAAGTGCACAATTGGCCACCTATTCGCCCAGTTAACACATAGGACTCTTCACATCAATAGATGCCACAGCTATTCAATAAGTCAAATCATGCGCTACCTTCAATAATCGGCACGACGCTCGGCACTTGAACTCGACCCGAGAGCCATTAGATATGAGCTTGCGAAAGTGGGAGGGCCAGTAAACGCAACGGCAACCAACTTCACCTGGCTTGACGTCACGAATGATGGCCACTGTAGCCTGCCTTCCACCCTCAATTCGGAGAACATAGTTTGCTAACTTCCAACACCAACAAGTGTATTCCTACGTACGTACATCGTTAAACGAACCTCGGACCCGGCGTCCTGATATCGCTGCAATTCGTTAGTATCGTACGTCACTTCGGACGTAACAAAACCTAATAATTGGTACAACGAATTTTCGCACCAGTTATTCGACCGTCCTAGGTCGATTCTTCGTTCAGAAAATTAATAGTCGAAAGTCGCTGACTGTGACTGGCTCGTAGGCTGACGTCAACCGAGCCACACCTTAGTGCGCTGAACCGCCATCCCAACAACCAAAGAGCAGTCTACTTCCCGTCCTGCCCCGAGCAACTTGGAACAATGTCGGTCCACCTTTAGACGTCACCATAAAGGTAACCCACCATATAAAATCCACAGGAATCCCAAACTTCGGTCGGGCCCGTCGTCGCTAGCTCCGAATAAGGTTTCGCCACCAAAGCAGCAATTCCGATCCAGGTTCCATGATGGGTCTCATGTAGGTTGTCAATTGTCCACTTGGGCCCTCTTCTGATATCACATCGGTCTGCAAATCCAATTGCAACGGGGGACTACTACGGGCATTTAACGGAGAAAGTTGCGATTCCACCTTATTAGGCACCAATTTCGGCTATAAAAGACACCTACTGTCCACGTTGTCCTGATTTCAGGGTCTTTCAGCGGCATAAAATTTAGTACGGGTTCAAAATCCGATTCTTGGCAGGACTGAGACCACCACTACAACAAACGGCGGGTGGTCATCTGCATTTTTGGAACTTGTTCCCACCGCTCGGAGAGGCACACTCTTCGGGCCAGAACGCTGCCTTAAAACCATCGAACGTATGTGTGACGCGAAGTACACGAGGTCCGAGAGAAGGCGCATTGTGCATCCTGGTCGGTATTTTAATGCAATCCTCCTCAGTGGGAACAACATCAGCCTCATCTTTGCGATCTTTTCATCGCGGTCCTGGCAGAACATGGTCGTAGAAACCGATCAACGCTCCGAAGTGTGAGTTTCAGAATGCCAGAGTATCATCACTCTCTCTGTGGCATGTGCGTCTCGGCCTCAGGTATGACTTATCGTCAGATAAAGCCACTACTATTGCGTGATAAACGAAGCTTGCAGTTCGATCGTACTCGAAGGAATTGCCGATAATGTTTCGCCGACCTAGGATTAACTTCAATCAGTCCGACTCATCCCTTAATCTCGCGGACATCATTATGCTCCAATCACCAAACATAGTTACGAGGAGCTAAACGAAAGTTCCGTATTTCTGAGGCGCAAAATCGACGGCTTCAACTGCCATTTAAGCG
>LUCM01000849.1:195208-211690 GCA_008360955.1 Fasciolopsis buskii | reverse complement strand
CAGATTGTTATATAGAGCAGGAAATTAGTATCTGGATGCGTGAACAAATTTGTCCGGGAGCACACGACCGGTTTTCCGGTTATTGTCGCTGTCAGGTATGCGTACCCGATGGCTCTCTTGTCCAAACACCACGATACTCTGTACACTCCGAATTGATTGATATTTCTCACAGAATCGAATTTGTAGCATGAGGAGTGTGCATGTAAGCTGTTCGTCGAAAGAGTGGACAGAAGAATGACAACTGTGATTTGTTGATAATTCTTTGTCGGTTTGGCTGAGCGAACATTAGGAACGAGGGCAGAATGCCCGAGAATATAGGTATGTATATATAGAAGCAGGAATTAGTATCTGGATGCGTGAACAAAATTTGTCCGGGAGCACATGACCGGTTTCGCGGTTATTGTCGCTCGTCAGGTATGCGTACCCGATGCTCTCTTGTCCAAACATCCACATACTTGTACACTCGGAATTGATTGATATTTCTCACCAGAATCGAATTTGTAGCATGAGGAGTGTGCATGTAAGCTGTTCGTCGAAGAGTGGACAGAAGAATGACAACTGTGATTTGTTGATAATTCTTTGTCAGTTTGGCTGAGCGAACGTTAGGAACGAGTGCTGAATGCTCCAGAGTTTGCGATCCCACCTGAAATAGTGTTCACTTCACCCCGTTTTGTTGTTTTCTCTCACTGTTTCTTTACAACTGCAATTTTTGTCATAAAATTGACGTAATCTCACCTGGCGGTCTATCGCACGTTCAGATCCATGTGCTTGGATTGATCAAGTCACCATTGGTCATCGGTGGCTTGTATCTGTCGGGGGTTGGTAATGATTTTGGTCTGCACATGTGGATTTATTCTTACTGTATTGTATGCCCGCTCATGTTTGCGTCTAGTTTTTGACCACACTAGCACGAAAACCACGCGTTCCGTATAGTTGTTTCTAGATACTAATCACCCCTTTCAGTTCCAATTGGAGTTTTCGATGTGATTGTCGTGTCATCAAAATGCCCACTATCCGAGCGATTCTTGGGAGCAGACTAAAGAAGCCTTGCACTCCGCGGGAAATGCCTTGCGAGACTCCTTATCAAATAAGCCTCAGAAACGATGGGTATCCTGGAGTTCCGCTGCTCTTTTGGGTGCTCGTAAATCTGTCTCCGCAGATGCCATATGCAATGAGACGCGTAAATCCTCGAGTCGTTTGCTAATCAAGAACCTGGGAACTGACCCCGAACAGTGGTGAATTGGGAAATGTAGGAAAATGGAAAAGCTGCGACCATCGGTACTTGTTCCAACCTTTACCGACTGGTTGGGAATTCCACTCTACGTGATGATTAAAAAGTCGAACGGAACCAATTCTCTCTCAAGAGTGTCAGCTGGCGCGTTGGAGAAAACAATTTAGGGAGCAGTTTAGTTGCTCCTTGCCATATTGGGCCTTCCACTTATGTCTGCAAATCGTCCAATGCAGATGGACTCCAGTCCTCTATCTGAAATGAAAGTGAGCATGGGGATAGGTTTTCTGGAAAGTCATAAAACAACTGGACCAAATGGATCTTCGCCGTCCGAATATCAGAGTTGACAAAACTCCCAGGGTCAACCTGGTGAAAGGAACAGGTTTCTAAGGACTGATATGAATCGTTGATTGTACCGTTTTACAATAAGGGTGAAGATCCTCCTGTGGAAACCACAGGAACTGGTTTGGTGAGCTTTGCACCGGAACTGCTCGCAGGCATTATTCTCCGCCGATTGCCTACTACTCACAAACGGTGTTTGCTTGAGAACCAAGCCGACTTCCGTCTCGATCGTGGTTGTATTGACCAAATTTTCACGTTGCGACAGATCTTAGAACATAGACATATTCCGTAGACCCATGATTTCCGTCTTTCTTAATTTGAAAGTGGCGTTCGACTTAGTCGATCTTACAGTTCTTTGGTGCTGCCACACTGAAGGATGTGCCAAAGAAACTCATTTCATTCATCCAGTCTCTGTATGCGAATATCCGTAGCGGGGCTGGTGCTCACGGCCATGTTTCACCCGAGTTCAGCACGAGAAGCATCCTTTAAAGTTGCGTCCTTTTCATCTTTCCTTTTTAATTTTACCATTGTGATGGTTGTGCAGATATCCTTGTTCCCATATGAGAACGATAGCATTGATATCTGCTTAGACAAGAACCTGTCTGACTTGGAATAGGCAGATGACATTGTGCTACTGAGTGAAGGTTTGAGTATGTTGCAACTTTTTCTCGGTCATCTGAGCAACAGTGTTGATGTGTTTGGCTTGACTTTCGGACGTTCGAAATGCAAGACTGGGTTAGCTCGAAGCTGAGACTTGTAGGGAAACAACTGGTTGAGGTGGATAGATCTAGTCACGTGGGTAGTTCCATCTCACCTGGTGTTCGTGTATCGGAAGAAGTGTCCTCGCATATACGAAAGGCTTGATTTGCATTCACCAGTTTGAAGCATCTGTGGCGTTGGTATGACATTCGGTTACTGACACAAAGACGAGGTTGGCATTACTGTACTGCTTCGAAATATGGCCGTTGGGAGCAGAATATATACGTACATTTTTGCTGTTTGAACGCCGTTATCTTGGTAGTATTGGCAGAATATGGCGAGAGAATTTCGCCAGTAACTCAGAGGTTGAGCGTAATGTACTGGGTTCTAGGGTTCAGTCTTTATAACGAGTACTGAATGAGAATAGGTTAAGGTTGGACATGCTTTTTGGATGCCTACAAAACGACTGCCTTGTTGTGCGCTGTCCTGTGAGACAGGCAATGGTTGGAGAATGTTTCGAGGTGACGAGTAGATGACATGGGAAATAATGGATTTTGTATCCAGTGGACTGGCTTGTATAGGTGCAGTTAGACTGTTGAGTTAGGGCCGGCAAGACCCCCTAAGCGATGGTTGGAGAGGATGGGTGATATGGCTGGGTGCCGCAGTTACATGGGTTTTTACATTCGAAACCTTCGCTCTTCTGCATATTTATTTCAGTTACTGTTTTGTCGTCAATCTTCACTATTCAACCTTCTGTCACCAACCCAATGACTTTGCCGCTTCTGCCAACCCATAGTATCCCCACTGAAAACCCGCCCGATACTCGCAACGGTTCACTGTCAAATACTGTAGTATATGGCTTTCAGTTCTTTAGCTCACACCTTCTCAAGCCTCGTCAGCCTCTGAATCTCGGTTTCGTCAATGTGCAGGCTGGCCAACAGGCGTGTTTGGTTCTGACAGTGGACTCACTTTCGATTGATGTCTGCTGCGTCAGTGAAACACGAATTCAAGATTCGAGTAGAGTAGTTCAACTAACTGCGCCAAATGTGTCGTCAAGATATTTTCTGCACACTTCGGGGACGAAGCAGCTCAGGTTGTGGGTCAACGTGGTGTAGGAATAGTCTTGAGTGAGAAGGCTGAAGCGGCCCTTTTAGACAGGATCCCAGTCGACAGTCGCTTGTGCGCCGTGAGACAGCAGTGATCATTTGGATTTCGGAAGGACAGTTATGTTAGGCGCAGTTTATCTGTCATCTCGGCATGTGCCCCAACAAACTATAGCACTGGAATGCAAAAGACGAGTTTGATGACGAGCTCGTGATTCTTGTTCGAAAAAGCAAAGTTCTGACATTGTAGTGGTAGCAGATGATTTTAATGCACAAGTTGGAAAACTGAGTGCATCGGAAGCCTGTTTCGTTGGGCGATGAGTCTTGCCTACTCAGTGAACAGATAACGGAGCATAACTTCCCGCGTTTCGCGCACACAATCGTCTATTCCTATCTAGCACTAATTTCTGACAGTTTGCGTCACACAGCGACATGGCGCTCTAACTCGACAGGTACTCTGAGTCAGAACGACCATATCACAGTCAGCTACCACTGGCGCGGTTCTGTCCAGAACTGTAGATCGCACTGAACCACGTACGCCGAATCGGACCATGCGTTAGTTTTAATGCAGTTTTGCTGCAGCTCAATAGCTATCGATGTAGGCCAAAAGCCCGATTGGTTATCAAAAGTCTGTGTGATTCGGCTGCTCGCAACAGCTATGAACCGTAACTATCCGAGGAACTTCGAACTTTGACGAGCAGCAATGTAGACGAGCGGTGGGATAAAAGTAAGCAGGCGACGCACTTGGCAGCAGATTTCGCCTGTGGTCGTAGATCTAGCGTTCATCAAGGACGCAGGATCTTGCAGGCCGGATTTCGTTCCGGTCGAGGTTGCATCGACCAGATATTCACTTTCAGGCAGTTACCAGAAACACGCCACACGCGCGGACGCCCTACGGTCGTAGTCTTTCTCGTTTTTGAAAGTGCGTTCCACTCAGTGGGTCGAAGAGCACTATTTGGTGCTCTAAACCACAAGGGTATGCCAACGAATTTCCTGAATCTGTTGCGAGCATGAGGGTATATGGGAAACTATGAATTTCATTCACAATGACTACCGGGGTTCGACAAGGATGTCCCATCTCTCCATTCCTGTTCAATTGCGTCATGGATCAGATGATGGAAGATGCCTTAGGAGGTCTCGAGGATGTATGAATGGAACTGGGAAATGGAGGTAAGCTGTGACCTAGACTAAGAAGATGACGTCGTGTGCCAGTTCGAGTCTGCTGACCATGCACAACGGGCACTAGATAGACTGTCGAGATCGATTGCTCGGTTTGGCATGTGCTTTACACCTCTAAAGTGCAATGTGCTGATGCAGGACTAGACGACAGTAGTGCCGAATTTGATACTGGATGGAAAGGAAATAACAATGGTGGACCGTTTCACCTACCTTGGTAGCTGCGTGTCTAACGATAGTAGCTCGGGATTGGAGGTAAGTATGCGTATATCCAAGGCTCGTGCAGCTTACGCTGGATTGAAGCACTTGTGGCGTCGGCCTAATATTTCACTAAAGTTGAAAGGTCGTGTGTACTGTGCTGCAGTGCGTTCAGTTCTGTTGTACGGTTGCGAGACGTGGAGTATGCGTGTGGGCGATGTTCATCGGTTGGAGGTTTTCGACAACCGATGTTTACGTAGTATGGCTAGGATTGGATGGAGTGACCGGGTGAGTAATATTGAGGTTAAAAATCTGGTATTGGGTGCCACTTCTGAGAATAGCTTGTTTCAACGTATGAAACTTAGTAGGCTACGCTGGTTGGGTCACGTGTTGCGTATGACGAACACTCGTCTACCATACCGTGCCTTATTTTGTGTTCCTCCTAAGGAATGGAAGAAGCCATGTGGGTTCCAACAGATGATGTGGCAAGGTGGGATTAGAAAATGTACAGCGAAGTTAGGTAAAGTAGGTGTCTCACGCCTTCGTGGTTGGGGTCCGAAAGACTTGTCGACTTGCTGGCTGGAGACTCTGAAGGATATGGCAGTGAACCGTGAACCGAATCAGAATGATTGAAAACACGTGCGTTTGTACAGTTTGACTGTGTTTCGTGTGTTGGCTGCAGCAGCATCTTATCATATCCCACCTGTTTAGTTCCACTCCCTGTTACCCTTGGATATTCAGTCCTTTTTTGGAAGTATGTAACTTTGCGGATAAGTTTTTCATTATTGCTAGTTCATAAGATTCATGTGTGGTTTAGATGTAGGAAACGGCATTCATATCGCTGATGGGCATGATTCTGTGTGGATTGTTTGGTGCTGTGTAAAAGTGCAGGCGTGACGGGCTATGTATTGCAAATGGTAAAACATAAGGGGACCTTCCGCAGGGCCAAGATCTTTTTCGTCTACGTGAGCGGGGAATTCGATTCATCCAACTGCTCAGTCCTGTGGTGCTGCCTCTCACCGAATCATGTGCTGAGGGAATTACCTTGACTTCTTTAATCCTCAAACGTGAACGACCAAAGCTGGGTCTTTGCTTATGACACTTTTTTCACCTGAGTTCTCGTTATCTGGTGGGTCAGTTCATCAGCTGCCGGGTGGACTTGAGAACGCCAATCAGTGGATTTTTCCGAATATGTCCAGTTAGATTATCGGGTTGAAGTTCATGAGATCCTCAGCGCCAAGACTGGAGATTTTGGGCCACGGATAAATGCCGCAATCGACGGTGTTGTTGTACGCAAAATATTTCCGTTTTTTCATAACTCTGTTTTATGACCTTTTGATCTTCTTTGCTGTTACTTGGTGCTGCGAGATGACAAAATAAACCAGAGCACATTAGTGCAAGGTAAATAGTTGTACAAACTAGACCGTTAATCCATTCTCGAGACATTGCTTGAGCAATGACATAAGGTCTTATCAGTTTTAAACCTGCATCTGCTGCCGAAACGAAGTGACAGCTGACAGTTGGGGGTGAAACAGACAAAGGGTAGCGCTTTGAGACTTCACATTCACTTTCGTCATTCTCATTTTACAGCCTGATGGATCAATAAACCCTACTTTGCGCTTCGGACATACAGTGGTTGCCTGGCGTGGACGCGGTTGGCTTTTCGGCGGGCGCACTCAACAACACGTATGCTCAAATCAGTTATATCTTTTTGAGCCCGGATACTATTCACATTTACCCGACCGCTTCATTGCCGGTAGTTCTGAAAATGGAAAAAATCGTGCAACCACAGTGATTGATATTGTTCAACCTTGTTGGGCCGAAGTGGTTGGCACGACAGGTGCATCTCCAAGTCCTCGTGATGGTCATGCTGCAACTGTTCTGGAAAATGCCATGTTTATTTTTGGTGGATTCCAAGATGTGGTAAGTGTAGTACATCCTCCACTCAGTTCAGTTTGTTGCTTCCGACTGGTGGAACTATCCACAATGATAACGACATATGTATGTATGCCGCGTCTTATAAATAATACTCAGAGGTATGAAAACATCCTCCGGAAGCAAGACCAGTTTTTCAGCTTTTGTCGCTCACCACGTATACGTAATCGATGCTTTTATCCGACCATCCATCTTTGCGCCTTTTTATTACTTAGGCAGTATACTTTTGTGGTGTGTCTGTAGCCCTCAGCACTCACTGCGCTAGTGTTGGGAATATCCTGAAATAATCACTGAATCTTAGACTGGTATAGACTCAAATATGCTCATTCAGTCCAGCCGTTTCCACAACCATTTACCGTGTGCTGATACCCTCTGGTATCGGTTGGTGCCTTACAGCACCGACTACTCAGAATTAGAGTGGGTGAAGAACGGTGGATCATTGGGAAATAGGTAAAAGAATCATGGAATTGAGAGAGGGCGCTGACCGTGGTACTAGATTTTGTCGCCTAATGTATCCAATCGTCGCGCGGAAGGGGTGATCTCATGGGCCCCAACCCAGCAGTCTGGTGCGATTTTGCTTAGAGTTTTCACAAGCTCTCTTCAGGCTACGAATCGACCTCTATCAGGTTTTCCGTCGATGTTTGCTTTCGAGAACATCCTGCACCAAGGTAGTCAATGAGCGTTTATTTGTAGCACGTCCCAATCACTTTAATACTAGTGCGGAGAACTGAACATTTTAATTCCGCATCCACTTGGGTTTACCCACTGAATGCGGACTGTTTAGAATTTCGTGACTTTTCTAACTAGGCTATCCCCTAACCACAATCACATCTTCATTCGCATCGAGTTTTTATTTTAGTCGTTATAAGCGTCTAAAGATTTTCAGTGGTCGAACGGTGAACGAGCGATTTTGATCAGGTACCACCATGCAAGTGAATTTCTTGGACATTACGGACGAGCCTGCTCTCTTCTGGCCTTATGACTCATGCAAATCCATTGTGTTTAGAGAAAAAGGACAAGTATTCCTTATTGGGATGTTTGGATGTCTCCGGACTTCTTTCACCAATGGGTCACGGTGCATAATCTGGGTGAACGTCACGTTATTCCGGCAATCCAACCAACAAGTAAAAGTCCCGGGAATGTATGAATTTTATTGGCTTTATCACAGTGACCCGATAGACAACTCTTATCTCTGGGCTTTGCGTTCGATGAAATATTTTCTTTGTTTTGGCACGTTTTAAGAGCTCCCCGCAAAATCTTGCGGTGATTGCAGATAATCAACTGGGTTTCGAGGTGCGGCGCACTTCTTATCACAGGAGATTGGAACGCTCGCACTTGTGCATCAAACAAATTCGGCCTTAGTCAGCGTTGCGCATATGGTGGCCGCCCCATCAATCTGCTCGAAGTCAACAAAATGGTTGTTTGCGGCACATGCTTTTAGCACCTGCTGGCTTCATATTCCAACGACGATCGCACTGCACACCAGGTTGACCACATCCTGGTGAAATTTTATTTGGTCTTGTCTGCGATGGATGGCGGCGCATACTGTGATGCGATGATAGAAGATGCAAATAGTGCTCATCATGTCTGAACGTTTTGGGTGTCTGGATGTTCCCCCATAAAATTTGCAGCTCTTGAAAATCCAGTAACGCGGCCACCGAAAAACACTTCATCAGTACTGTCATACATATGTATATATACGTATAAATAAATAAATAAATATATATATATATATATTCACAATTCTGTTTACAAATTGTGTGCCATTGAAATCATGGTGAAGGACGAAAGTAATAATCAGAAAAGAGGAAAAATAAGCGATGTGCAGAGTTCATCACAAATGCTAGTTCTTCCATTCTCCATCTCCATATCATTGTCTATTCATCGATTCCATTGATGCTTCCCGGTTGGGGAAACCGAAATAGAGGTTTGACGGGAGGGGGACCTACCTCGAACCTCTGATCAAATGGTTTAACCCATAAGGCGGCAGGACGATCTGAGGGTCACGTAACTCACCGGGGGCCGGTGACTGATTGCTCACTTCGTAGACCCTTAAGATAGAGGCAGACATCCACTACAGATGCCGGTGAGCGCACAGCCGTACACTTCTAATACCGCTACTTGTTGCTTTGGAATCCGGGTTTGGCCATCTCCCTTAGGCCGGTTACCAAAGATCAGTCAGATGGAGGGCGTCGGGCATTCACCTTCGTCCTCCCGGCTTGAAAACGAGCCGCTTTTTGTTATTTCATCATACATGTCTTGTGGATTTATGTTTTTTACGGGGTGAAACTTCTACAGACAAGCCGTGCGACATTTGTTCCATTGACTTCGCTTTTGGGCCGTCTTCCGGCTTTTCCAACCAACGACAGTACTCATTTCTCGGGCTCAAATCAATAAGTTGGGAAGTACCAACTAAGATCAAAACCGAAGCTAGATTCTTCATACCTTTGCTCTAACTGATAGCTTGACCACCACGTCGCTTCCTCCAGCCCTGCCCAGGAAGTACAGAAAGATTGCGAGGAGGCGGACGGAAGGCAGACATGCGCGAAACCTGTCCAAGCCACCGAAGGCGGTGCATGGCGATTATCTCAGTCAGAGAACACGATGACGCACCTTGTCATTGGTCACCCTATGTTCCCACCAGACTCGAGCAATGCTTTTGAGACATCAGTAATGGTGTACAGAAAGCACTAAACTCTGCCTATTCTGCATCCGCTTGTTCGATTTTGGCGAACAAGTGAGTGCGTAAGTCGGAGTGACTTGAATATTGAAGTCCATGATTAAAAAGTGAGTCATCAGAATTGATTTTCTGTTGGGGCACCAAGTTTGAACTGGTTACACCCGCGGTTGACGGTTCCTGCCTATATCAACAAGTCGTCAGCATCACGTTTGATGAGTACCAGACATCGGTAGCGAGAGCTGAACAATGAGGACGGATCAACAAAACTTTTTGTTATTATTTCTAGGGTGTGTTCGAATGTTCGGTTTGCTGGTTCGTCAGGCAAAATGAAATTGACGTGCTGCGTATGTTCTGCAAGACCCAGTTTTTGCAGTTTTTATCGTCTTTGTCTAGTAGGTCGACAGTGAAAATATCCTTATAGCGTTTGAACCGGGATTCGAATGAAACCGCACTGGGTCATGCATGAAATCATTGATCGATGTAGCACGTCCATAACACCTACGTACTGCCTTGTCATGGCGGAAGTGTTTTCACCAAAATGCGAGGAGGTTAAATGCCAAGTGTTCTCGATCAGTCAGATAGATAAACCCTGATTCCAAACCAACCGCGGACGGTGTAAGAAGTGCACAATATTCTCACCGATATCTATGTTTAACGCGTGCAATGGGCACCCAGGATGTCCAGCCCCATGCAAAGGGCATGTGAACTGTGTGATCAGTCAGCGGCTCACAATGGATTGTGAGATTATTGGAACGTCCTGCCGCTTTCTAGGTTAAAAGCTCTCTTAGATCTACCCCGTACTCTGCATGAGTGTGCTGTCTTCAATTTTGTGTGATGACCTAAAGTCATCAAAAATCAAAAGTCAGTTACTACTACCTCGCACCATTCAGTATGGACTTGTCATCACATGATTCGAACTAAGCTCTTCGTGTCCATCATTTTTGCCGGAATAATTCGTAACAATTGATATGCAAGGATTATTTCGCTCCGTCTCCTTGTGGGAAATCTGTTTCCCTAGGCACGTGAAAAATTTCGGAGGCTTCGTCCTAATAATTGCTTAGTTACTTTTAGCATTACTCACAAAATTCTTTACTGTTGACTCACTGCACTTAGGATCCACATCAAAGATGTCGGGTTAGTCAAATTACCTACTCCTACTCGAATTATGTTTATCGCAAGGTGAACAACCCAGTTCGCAGGACTGGATTTCTTTTAAGCCGTAGCATACAGCTCCTAAACTGTAGTGTTTAGCTCCTAAACTGCGGAGAATGCTGTCCTATGTCCGATCTACCCATTTTTCTGGACCGCGTGACAAGACTTTTGGATTCGAAGTGCGATAGGGGAGTCGTTTATCGACCAAGGCCACTATTTAAACGATAGAGGTCACTTGAATTCCAACTTGTATTGGTGGGTCACCAATAAACGCGCGACAGTATCCTGTTTTCGTCTTTTTTCTTCCGCTAACGGGCTGGGCTGGCTGTTCTTTCGCGCCATTTTTCTGTTCTGTGTGGCCACTCATTCAAGAGAGCAGCAATTCCGTTCCGTTCGTTGGGCGACAACGGGGCTTGAAGATTTGAGCCCGAACTCTTGTGTCTCCAATCCTCAGTGTGTGTTGTGTCCTACTGGACCGCAGGCTGTGCTCTTGTGCTATCATGTGACGCTAGTGCTTGCGTCTTGTGCTTCACTGTGTGCATAGATCAGCCAAACTCGGCAACACAACAATGCGTTTTCCCCATTGCAAACCATGAGTGGGTCCCGAGGTAATCAGGTCGTTTCATGGGTTACCGGTATTCAGATGTTTTCGAGTCACCAATTCATGGTCGACAAAGGACAACAGTGTGTCATGTCAAATCGGAAGACCTGTGGTTGACAGATGTCGATCAACCGGCTGTATGTGGCTGGAAGAGTAAGCCCGTGTTGTAGGAACCAGTCGTAGTGAACAGGTTGCTTCCATTGTAATTCGACTTTGACCTGAGATGGTAAGCTAACTCTATCGTTCCTGAAAGATTATCGAGACCCGACTATAATAATTTAGCGAGAGTCGTTTGGAGATTGGAAGGCGTTTTTGCTTTCAAAGTAGGCTTCACTTGGTCCGATTCGATGTACGAATTTAATGTGCAGTTGGTTTTTTGGTGTATTAAGAATTCATTTTAACATAGTGGTAGCATCATCATTTTGCTGTAATATTCTTTTATTTATTCAGGTGTTACTTTTACTCCCGTTATTCAATTTTCAGTTCGGAAGTTATGACAACTTCGTATACCGATTTGATTTCATCACCTGGTCTTGGACACATATCCAGATTCATTCTCGACCATCGTTCGAGATGAGCTTGTCTTCCGTGCCGCCAAATGTCTCTACCCTGTCACAGCCATCGGAATCCGCCTGTCCCACTCCGACATCATTGCAACCCCAGTCCATCGACAGTGACGAATCGGTATCCGCATCAATGGTCCTCCAGTCTGACGTTCCACTCCCACGTGATTTCTCCACTTTGATCAGCCATCAAGGTCGGATTTTTTTGTTTGGTGGACGTAGTGAATTGGCCGCTCGAAGTGGTTTCGATGTTTATGATTCGGCACTTTGGGAATTGGTTCCTTTGAAAGTGCAGGAGTCAGTTCTAGAAGAGGCAGATCAAAATGCCACCGAGAAATATTGTTATGCTCCGGTTTGGCCAGACGATTGTGAATATTGTTCTATTGATCATATACATCATTTGGCGGATTTCGAAAGTGTGCAACGTATGGCCTGGGAGGAGGAGACAGGGAATTGGGTGAGGTAATGATTGGTAGAAGTTTGCATCGTGTGTGGCAAACCGCGGTCTCTATTTCCTGTAATTGCAAGTCGTGAAAACTGCTGTATCCATATACTTTCGGAATTCTGGTATTTTCTAACTACTGTTGTCAAACTAAGGCGTCACGTTATCTAGGTCATGTAGTTGAGTTTGCCACTGTCTTTTTTCGCATTATTTTGGAATTCCATCAAGGTGATTCTGAATTATCTCCAAGTTATTCAGATCTGCTATTCTACTGACATTAAGATCTCATTTGGTTCGACATATCATTTACCCTACGTTAGCGCGTTTGCACATTGGCACTCTAAGGTGCACTGATTATTGGTGCTGTGATATGTAGCCTGCGAGAAGACCTAAGCTCTCCATGTTTTGTGAAAGGCAGATACTTTCATAAGCAACTCCGAATTTTCTTATAATCCCATTATAATATGGTTAATGAGGTAGAATTCTCAGGCGGCAGTCTCCGGATACATCATCTGAGAAATGAAATCAAGCGCAGATAAAAAAAACTGGAAGTCTCACTGCAACTACTGAAAGTTTCTATCAGCAGCTGAAAGTTATTATGCATATGTGGTAAAATCATATAGTACCAATAATCTCTTGATTTTTTATCCGCGCTGCGTTCTGGTGCTCAGAATATACTTCGATCGGCGTGAATTACTGAGGAGATCTAATCTTTTCATTCAAAGAACAGCGTTTCTGATTTGTCGCCTAAGGACTCTTTTAACGGTTTCCATTTCAAGAAATCGATATCACATAGTGACAAAACTAACCGAGAAAATCTTTGGGCTATTCCGTAGTCCGCACGAATTGTATGCCTATTTGTCGGATCTCGTTTGAAGCTCAGATTAAAACAACTGGCCACGGTGAACTTATAGGCTGTTATCCATTCCTTTGTAAAGACACTGTGGGGTTAGTGCCAACCACCGTAGAAAACACCGTCCATCTTGTAGGAAATCCAGAACCGGAAGAAATTAATGCTGTTTGCGCCTACTCTCTGGGTTGGTTCGACTAGCCGGTACATTTATCCTGGCAAACATTGTTTCTCTAAACTCTTTGGTGAAATGTCGTCATTGTTTATCCTTACTGTGCGCCCGATTTGACCAGTCAAGAATTCTGGGCCACGGCTCCTGCACGTCCTTGTTGTCTATGGAAAGTTTCATCGGCTAAACGAAAGGATCTGAAGCCGGAGAAACGAAATAATACTAATCGCGACCCGGTCTTTGGATGCCGTTCGCGATGGTCTTCTGGCAACGCAACTTGGATTCGTCGGCATACGGGTCACGGACTCCAATTGCCTGATCACTTGCTCTTGCGCCTCTGTCATATTGCAGGGAATTCCTCCATCAGTCAAACCGCTAATACTATACCATGCAGTTCTCCTCACGGTCGCCGAAGCCTGTCACACTGTAAGTGCTTTGATTTTGATGATTATTGTGTTGTTGACGGTGGTGGTGTCGAAATCGAAATGTAGTAACATCACCCAGAGGATAGAGGTTCCACATCCTTTTCCACGGTACATCATACGCTAAATATATTGGATTTCGACAGTATTTTTACAGGGATCAGAGTTATTGTGGTTTTTCAAGAAACTGGTTCCTCCTGTAGATGTTCAGATACTAAATTAGCTAGTCAAGTGACCGACGGCTGGGATATTATATATATATATATATATATATATATATATATATATCGTGCCTTTTTCTTGCTGGTTGGTGCTCTTAGATCAGATGTTTTCAGGCTTAATCTCGTGTACTGTTTTTCTCGGAAGACCATTGTCTTGTTCGCTCTGAATCCTGAACTTGCTTGCCGTAAAGTCTATGTTGATGACAGTGGAAGTTCGTTACAGTTCGGATCGTTTAGTGATTACGAACGTGTCGTCAATCTACCGCAACCACAGTTTTGGTTTGGTATCCGGCAGGATGATTTCCCCCAGTTTTTGCACAACTGCCTCTGCGATGAAGCCAGATACTGGTGATCCCATTTGGGTTCCCTTCATTTGCTCGTAAAACATACCCTGTAAGTTGAGGTATGTTCGCAGGCACAATTATGCTAATTCGCATGCACTGCCCGACTCCATTGGTGCTCTAATAGTTCTTGTGGTTTCTGTCTCGCCAGTCCTAAGGGTATTGATATAAGAAGAGATACGACATCGAAAAAGATCATGATTTCATCCTCTTCAGTGTTTATCCCGTGTTTTTCCAAAAATTGCAAGGCATTGTTGATTGAATGTTCGTGTCCTGTGATGGGAAATTTCGGTTGGTTTCATGGGCTTTTGAAAGTTGTATGTGGCGTTCCCCGTAGTGTGACCGTTGGTCTCAGGGATATTCGTCCTTTGCAGAGTTTTGGTAGCCCATAGAACTGTGCGATGTCTGATTCATTGGCCTTCATTTTCCAGTGCTCTTCCTTGGTTATCTGATGTATTTCTTGTAATCGTTTCAGTGTTGCATTGATTTTCATCGGAAGCTTTTGGGTTGAATCGTCGTTGATTTCGCGAGAAGTCTATTCTTTTATCTTTTGCTTCCTTTATTAATGAACTAACAGTGTACATCATTTTTCAGGAAGGGGTCCTGGGTCAGCAGAGGGCTTCCTAGTGGGAAAGTTGACCGGTAGTGGGAGGATTCGAACTCCCGACCTTCACATCCACACGCCATAACGTATATTGTAGCAACTTTTGTATTTTCCTGTATTCTCTATTTTGTCCATAATATCTATGACGCGTCGCTTGTCTGCCGGAAGAATAATTATATCCGGTTGTTTCAGTTTTCGTTGTACTCTTTATTCTCATTTCGGGATCGTTTTCGTTTGTATGTTACGCGTGAGTGCCGGGACGGCAGGTTGTTGGGTGTATTGTTTTGTTTCGTCAGAGATTCCGGTGATCTTGAGTGTGTTCCAATTCAGCTAGGTAATGCTTCCTATTGGTGTCTTTAACATTGAAGTTTAGTCATTTTAGTAGTAGTTCTTTTTCCTCCTCGGCGATAGCCCGGTACGACAAGTTTTTGATCCATGCGTCGCACTGTGTAGTTTTCTCAGTGCATGTCAATCTGCTGAGCTTTTGAGTGAGTGATTCCTTCCTTTTAGTCTTAACGTTTACTGTACTACGGTATATGACTGCCTCAATGACTGCCTATGACTGCCTATGATTGTCTTATTCTCTGTCCACCTGTTACCTCTCCGACTACCCCCGTACTTCTGTAACCTTTTGTGTGCATTCGAAATCGTCATACGCACCATGCGTTCACCGAATTGTTTCGTAATTTCACGCACCTCTGGATGGTTCATGCGTGGTCGGCGGCTAACGCTGGTCGCTAGGACGTCGGCTATTTACGCCACCTCAGATGGACTCACCAGTATCTGTCTGGCTGGGTTATCCTTTTACCTTCGAATCATGAACAATGAGTTACCATATTGCACACAGTTGACACAAATACATCGAAACTCCATTATTCCATTCACTGATATTCGTGGTGTAAACGTTGTACTGATATGCTTCATTTTCGTGAATTCTGTTCCACGTGGACGCTATTTTGTCCGTTTGAATAGTAATGTTTGTCAGTTGGGCTGAACTAAAGTTGGGACTGAGGGGAGAATGCCACGAGAATAGATAGAAATTGTCATTAGTATGTGGATGAGTGAAGAAAATTTGTCTGAGAGAAGACGACTGGTTTGAGGTTTATTGGGGCTCGTCCGTTTTGGGTACCCGGTACTGTCTTGTCCTAACATCCGGAGCGAAAAACACAAAATGAAGAACATCTGTTTCAAATGATTCTGCGTAACGGGTACACACCGAAGCTTCATCAAACAAAGCATCAACAGAACACAGCACCGAGGGTCTTTTTATTGTTAGCGGTATAATCGTAATAATGCTGCGTTATTGAAAGATTTGATTCGTCAACGTTTCCCCTGCTGTGGGTAATGTTTCTGACGTCAGGTGTTTCGATAGTACCGGAAGACAGTCACTGAACAGATCAAAACACAAGCCGTCCTTCTGTACATCAAACGTACCTCTGAAATAACAACAAGCTTACTCATGCTCCATGGGATCGAAGTGGCGCGCAAGCCCACAAGACCGCTACGAAAGATCCTATCGAAGACCAAAGAACCGGCAGCTGACAAGAATCGAACTAACGTTGATTATCAAGTTGACTGCAAAGACTGCGAAAAACAGTACGCGGGACAAACCGGAAAGAAACTCGAGACACGGATCCATGAGCACCAATTGGTATCAAAACGGCACGATCCACTCTCGCTAATTTCAGATCTTGAAGACTGGGAATGTCACAAGTTCAGCTTGGGAAACGTGAGGATCTTCGCCCAGGTTAGAACA
>LUCM01000849.1:0-173417 GCA_008360955.1 Fasciolopsis buskii | reverse complement strand
GGTTCCGCTCAATTGTTCTTTGGTTGTTTCAAGTTTTATTTTCTCTCTTCACACATATACTGTTGCTAGGTTTGGATCGACCTACGGTCTGTCTAGTCGCGTCTAGCCTTCATTTGACTTTGAGCGATTTTTATCGAGTTGCCCGATCCGCCCCATCCCATGGATTCAACCCGCCCGCCCTTGCTTAGTAGCCTTATCCCGTGGGATTGCTGTTAACCCAGTAGATTTTCCTTCTGAGTCACTGCCCTTGAGTGCATACGTCTCCTGACTCCCGTTTTGTTGTCGTAAGTTGATCCAGTTTTGTAAGAAAGTCTCAATCCTGTATTGAAGTGTGGATATTGAGTCGTTAAACTAAATGCCCATGTCATAGGTTAATGTGGCTTGTTTTAATGACATTCAAGAAGCATGAGTGTAGTGGGGGGAGCATGCCCCGTAATCTCTGGGGCTCACTACCTCAAAACTTAGAGTGGCGTTTAATCACACGAGATGTCGTTAGGTCAAGTGTGGTAATGGGCCGTACGGCAGAAAAGCGCCAGTTACCACTACAGTGTCCGGCGGATCCGTACCTCTGATCTTTGTGGGACGACTGACACTTAACCCGCTTGGCCAACCTTGATCTGACCCGATTGTTTTGATTTACTAAGGTCAATGGATTGCTTACTACTTAATGCGCTTCAAGGCAACGCCCATGCATTTGAACATTGTAAACTACTTTCTTTTACCTGTATGGTACCTCACCAACTGCAATCCTCCTGTTATCTTCCGTGAACTTTAAAATGAAGACTTCATCCGATTGAGCTCGCTCGGTATCTACACAATTTTTTCACAAGGCAACCTTCGCCGTTAGAACGCCGGTCTCTTCATGCTGTTGGTAGAATATGGTGAAAGGAACTTTCCCAGTGACTCGGAAGTTAGGCTTGAAGTGCTAGGTCATATGGTTCAATTGTTAGAGCGGACACTGAATATGAACAGGTGTAGATGTTTGTTTTTCACATGCGCCCAGGACTGCCTAATGTACGCTTTTATTCGTAGCAGGTAATGATTTGAAGGTGGATCTAAGTGGTCAGTCGGTGACTTGGGAAAATAATAGAAAAACTTTATGCAATGGATTGGCTCGTGCTAATGAAGTTAGACTACTGGGTTGAGATCCATGAGATCCCGCGAAGCTGTGCTTGGAAACAATAAGTGACATGGCTTTG
This sequence comes from Fasciolopsis buskii, assembly GCA_008360955.1. Taxonomy (NCBI): domain Eukaryota; kingdom Metazoa; phylum Platyhelminthes; class Trematoda; order Plagiorchiida; family Fasciolidae; genus Fasciolopsis; species Fasciolopsis buskii. The sequence goes on along the minus strand of LUCM01000849.1, from coordinate 172,218 downwards.
TGTTGCAGTCAGTGGCGTTGTTTCATCTAAAATCCTTTCTCTCCTGGATATTTCTTCGACTTTTTTCGCGGTCTATCTTCACTATTCCGCGTTTATTTTCTCTTTGACTGGATGGTGTTATGGAGCCGCAGCCAACACCAGAGCATTTTAGGGCGGGTTAAATGGCCGTAATATTGAACTCGAAGACCAATTATTCTAAACCATTTCTTGCACTTTATTTTTGTTCACTTAAGGGAATGTTTCAATTTTCTGGCTTAGTTGCGCTTCGTGTTTTGAGACGGAATATTCTACGTATTTGTTATCCTATATGGAGGCAGAATTTTTTCAGTTTTGCTATGCATCCCTCATACTGATTTGTCTAGTTTTGTATTACTGAGTAATATCGAAACATCACAGTCAGGATAACGATATACACTTTATTTTTATTTACATAACTGTACATTCACACACTTATGTTTAGATATGAATATACACGAAATATGTCTGTATTAAAATACAAGAGTTAGGCAGTACTTTGGTTCGTCGGGCCGCTGACGAGTGAGCATAATTGGGTTGTTGGAAGTAAAATAACATCAACTGAGCAGCTTTCTTTTTTGGAATTTCCCTGTACATTTCACTCAATAAGGGCTCATGGAACTCTCGGACTGCTATGTTATGCATTTGGATACAACACTGTACGATTTGTGTTTGCGAAGATTACGTGCCCTGGCCCCGCCCAAAACGACATTGATGCTGTTACCGACGAAGATAGTGTAAGTTTTCAATCACTTCCATTCGGAAGTCGCAGTGCTCGAATGTCTTTTGTTCATTGAATTTATTTCACTCCCAGTAAATAGTTGCGTAGGCATATTAGGGTAAAATTCTCCCGTTGTGCAGTTGCTGCGCTGATCCGCGATATGTATTCCGTCGGCTCCCGTCCAATTATTCCCGCCATATATATATATATATATATATATATATATATATATATTCAAACACTCATTCACGTTTGACAACGAGTCCTAGTTTGGATCGAAACGTCACGATAAACGTATTAACTCAGTGTACGCCTTCTCAACTCTAAATATATATATATACATACTACCGATTGTGATGCATTCAAAATTTTTTGGTGTTAAAGCTCTTTGAGCTTACAAGGTGCAAAGAAGCCTCAGTAAATATCACGAATTTGTATACTGGTTTCCGTTGTCGTATATGCTTGTAGACTGTGAAGTGGCCAGCTAAAGTTGGGTAGCTTCGGTTGTCCAAGTATACGCGTCTAAACATAAAGCCCTACTAGAGCATGAAAATCTCAAACGTTTCTTGAAAAGTCTTAGGATTCAACTTCTTGAGTTATAACAAACTTTCTTGTCCAGCGGAAATGCATATTTAATCGAGTATTCCGCTCACGACTGCTCCTGCATTTATAGGATGAAGATAATTACTTGTTTACTAGAGTGTTTTGCGTCAGTTAGGGTCTAATAATCGTAGTTGATCACGAACAAGAAAATCCTTGTTTATAAGGGATTTTGATGTATATCAAAGTTTATCTTTTCTGAAGATCATTTACACGCGGCAAGTCAACCGCTTACATTGTTACCGTGGCAGTAAAACGGTTGGCCAGAAACAATAAAATCTTTTGGTGTCACAGTGTAGGGAACTGATTCCAGGACTTCGGCCGATTATAAATTTGGAGCTTAAACCGTATAAGGCCTGCATTTACATAATGTTAGACGAATAAATTGTCGGAAGCATATTTTTCCTAAAGAAACTCATTTATATCTGAAAACGATCATGAGGTTACTTATATATATATATATATATATATATATAAATTTCGCGACAGAAGCTCTCTTCCAGTCCTGATTCGGCTTATTATGGATGCTTTTTGCGTTATTGTCCAGACAGACTTGAAGGATTTTTAAGCGCTCCAGGTGTCAGTGGGTACGTAGTATGGAACAGTCACACAACAAAACAGGGAAATATAGTTATCATGCGCAGTAGTAGAAAATGTTAATCACATTCATCTGGGGAAGTAAATAGCGTGTGCTAACCTGTTTGTCGTTGATTCGTGTCAACGATATGGCCTCGCGTCTGTGACACTAAACTGCCGTGATTGCTCACCGAGTAGCGGGGCTTAATTCCAATGACCTTTTTATTGTTACACGGGTCCCAGATCAAGCTAAAGTTCCTATTATTTGAAGCGAATTCTTTATAGTTCGCAGTAACAGTTTTAATGTGAAGTTCCAAATGATTCTCTATGCAGTGTCATCATCTAACTTCCTCTTTAAATTCATGGAAGCACTGCATACCTGTTTCATCGTTTTTTTATTGCAGTTTTCCATCTGAGGCGATTCTTTAGGGCAGTGTTTTCGGGTCCAAAAACATCTACATTTAAGTTCCCTTGATTCAATTAACCGTCTCCCATTAGCACAACGAACAAAGTTGAAACGGTTTCATTTTCCTTTAAGGTCATCGAAGTTGTTGATATCAGTCGTACGACATCTGAATCTCCCTCAAACTTGTTTGTGATACAGCATTGCAATCATTATGAGGATAGCTACATTCCAGTTTCACAGTGGTTATTAAGGTGGTAGTGGGGTACGAAGCCCGTCGAAAGCGTAATGATTGGCGTGCGTCTATGGATCTCATATGACAATGATTGTGAAACCCCATCAAAATCATTTTGATTTGTCCATTCGTTAATGGTCAGAAGGTTTTGTATTGGATAAATTTGATGATGCGTGGACTCGAAAGCAAGATGTTGCAATAAAACTTGGTATCCCAGTTTGAGGTTATTGCGATTCCTAGAGCAAGTGCAACTGTCTGTTTCACGGAAACATGCTAGATTGGAGGGAGCACGATGGCTTTTCTCGCGGCCTACGCCAGCTGTCATACTCTCTGTTGCTCCCATCACTGAGATAGCTGGGATCGAAATGGCTTAAGAATGACGGGTTGAAAATGTTTACTCGCCCTCGCTTCAGCATCTATTATTGGTTTACGAATCTGTTTGTAAATGTCTTATTTGTGTAGTCTACTAGTGTTTTGCGAAGTACATACTACCGATTTTGCGGTTGTCAATCGCTTTCTCGTTTTTTCTTCTTTTGAAATTTATTGGATACTTTATTTTTTTGTTGCATCCTTGCCGCATAGATGACATAGTGTGTTATCTTCTTATATTGACCATGACGAAGTGCACTGCGAAAGAAAACTATAATCCATGAATTTACTAATTGGTATCATAGCTAGCTGGGTGCCAGACCGGATAGCCGTTCATCTTCAAGCTAGATTTGGCAGTTCAGTGGAAACATGTTCTTCTTGATGCGTGTTTATAATTTGTTGGTGGTGGGTGATACGCCTGTTTGTTTCCAATTATTTTCCAGGCAAGATCTAAACCGTCTTTATCACGATCCGTTTGGAACAGAGAATCATGGCCGGAAATCAACATCGGGTTAGTGAACAAACTGCAACAGGTTCAGTTCCATCCCCAGCTGCCATTGATCCCTTTCCCATCCATGCAGAGATATTAAATGACCTGCTACTCCTTGTAGTTCAAGACCCACAAATGTCCTCGCTCTCTATCACATATACAACATTCTGAATTTTTTTTCTGACTTCAGCTTTCAGGAAAAATTGTGAGCATTGATCACTCATAAAGCTGTCAGCTAGGGCTATTGATAGTGTTGTTGATTTTACTACCACAAGACAGGCAACCTGTCGAGCCATCAGTCGCACAGTCACACGCCGTACCTGAACACATGACACTGGATTGTTTTACCGCTGGGTTGCAGTTGACATTTAATGCTTTCGTTAATGTGAACGAGAGCGCAATTGTCCTGGGTCGTTTTCCCCACTCATTAATTTATCACTACTATTATTGTGCGCAACTGTGAATACCGGTCATGTGGGATCGGAAACAGCGAACGACGAAAACATTGAAGAGAAAAGAACAATCAGCAATGTGCCGAGTTCACTACATGTGTTAGTTTTTTCATTCTCCATCTCTGCTTCATCGGTCATCCATTGGGATCCATGATTTCTCTATGGGTCGGATTTTAGCACTACTCGGTCGCCCAAACCGAAGTGAGCGTTGACTTAGAGAGCCATACACCAAGCCTCTAACCAAGTGCTGTAACGCACAATGTAGCAGGACGATATGAGGCTCATGTAACCCACTAGGGGACCGGCGGCAAATCGCTCATTTCACATATCCTTGGAGTGGAGCTGGACATCCTGGGTGCCCAATACACCCCTCCGTCACAGATGTCGGTGAGCGTAATGTTATGCTCCTTACTTTGTCCGTGTTTGGTTTGGACTCAGGGTATGCCAGCCCCCCAAATTTAATGCCAGTGATCAGTCAGGGCGGCATGCATTCGTCTGCATTGTCCCACTTTTGTAAAAATAACTATGCTACTTAGGTTTTCCTCATCAAATGCATTTCGAGAGGTGTTCACGGCGACTAGCCGACTCAGAACTCTGATCATGCTGAGTACCTCGCTAAATTCCGCTTTTGAATGTATCCTTTATTCCCAGGAATTGCTTGAAAAGCATGAGAGCGGGTTAAGGACTGGAATATTTCCAGGATGTCGTGGATTTTTTTCTCCACATTGAACGGATCTTTGGAAGAATAGCTAGACGGAGAAATCCCGTGAACGATTCCGGAGCACAAAATAAATTCACTTATTTGATGATTTTTTTCTAAATTCAGTGTAATCACTGTTCCCAATGTTTTCGGAACGAGACGGTAGAAGTTTATGATTTTTGTGATACCTTTGTCGAACGGAGTAGCCAACGCATTTCACCGCTCCAACTTTCGAAAAAGGTGGCTGATTTGCCCTCTTGAATACAGAATAGTATGATACGATTCATAGCATTCAACAGCTTTTGCGAATGATTCGGAGTATTTGAAGCCAGTATGGGGTGTATATTCTGCATGGTCGTATCAGAGGCTTGATTATGTTATAGAACAATGGTTTGTTTTTTTCGTGTTATATGGGGTTTTTCAAACATTGCAAACCTTAGTGCATTGAGATATGGTGATATTCGTCAATTATTGTTTAGGCATGGCATTCTAACAATACAAAATTTGTGCGAAATAGAAAATACCCAGAAGGCTTTCGGCCATAGATTGGGGGACCTGACGGAACTCGGATTCTTGGTTCAATCAGTGGTTGTGCGAAATGCGAAGTATTCCGTCATTTTCATCGAACCGGATGAGTTATTCAATTCCAACTGTTATCGTAGATCCAGGCTGCGTTGCTGTGGATTGGTATGTTCTCCCAAAGAAAATTTCTATTCGATCGAACTTCATTGGACCGAAATCGCTTGCGTCATTCCCACCTTGGTGAATACTTCTGCCCCGTCATCCTATTTTTTTATTGACTGTTTTGTCAATCATTTGATTCGGTTAAATGGAACCAAGATTAGACGGTAGCTCGCAGGTCCGTTCGTTCGTCGACTCGCTCGTACACTGGGAGCCATAGGTCTTCTAAATGAAATCGCAGGCGTTCTCATATGTAGTATGCAAAAGTGAAAGGGAAACCCATGAGTCTCATACCGCTTGTGCGTTTCAAGTAGGACCAAGCTCTGCTGACGTTTTGTGAAAATCAGAACAACAATTTTACATGTTCCAGATTTCCCGGAGTGGGCTTTACAGACCGCAAAAAGGTGCCCCAAGTCCAGCTACATTTTATGGGCTCAAGTTATCTTGAAACTTCCGAAACGATTCAGCGTCCAGCATAAAAAGTCTCATAGTTGGGAAACCATGAGACTATTGCAAAACTTTCATTTTTTATGGCTGACTTCGTAGGGCCTGCTAATCAGATCGTGAAAATAGTGGGCTTGTAATCGCTTTGGATGTCATAGCGGACCGTCTGCTAGGTACTGTGGTGCGAAAGTTAGGAGTTGAAAGTAACATTGTAGAAGCTGTCACTGAGTTGATGTGATGACCACTGTCAACTAAGTTTGGTAGAATCAGTTTGTCCATTGCCCTGGTCGTTTCTTTGCGCACAGCAGATCTCCGCATACTTTGTATTACGTCTAGTGTGGTACGCACATACGTAAGCATCGATCGATGCATCGAGACGCAGGACACAAGATGACTTTAGGCTTTTACTTAATGACTGGCTTCCATTAATTAACATTCTCTCGGGTCTTCGATAAATTGCAAGGTCCGCTACGGCAGTCAATTCATGCCAGGACGCCGGACGGCGAAGCTGCACAATTTGATCTCAATTTCATCCAGCCGATCCGAACTTGATGTTCTTTCTATTGCCCTAAAATTCAAAATCCACCAAAGTTGATGAATCAGCTGCAAGTACCTTGGAATTTTGAAACTCTCTTCGATCAGCAAAAGATCTCATGTTTTCCTCATCTGATAACGAAGGTTGATTCCTGGAGAAACTAATTGATATCTCTCACTTATACTTGGCCACATCAGTACGACAACAGTGTTGAAAGATTCCAGGGCACTACCAGTCATTAAAAAAATAAAGCAATGCCCTAGTTGGAATTTCTCACACCTGACAAAGCCGCTGGTTCAGTGATAATGACCAAAGATACCTGTACACTGACGTTTGACATTTTTCCGCTCATTTGCCAGTAGACAAGTAGATCTAAGTAACCGTTTTAACACAAAACGGCGTGTAAACTTCCAAACCTTCGTTTGATTGTCTTCCAGCTGCAAACGGACCAGTTCACTGGGGTTCCTTTGACCCGCCGCGAAAGAAAACTTGAAATGGCCGTGAGATGTTTGCACTTAAAATAGGTATACGGAATTCGGCCAGTCGTAATAACGAACGGATGCGAATTACTGGCAGGCACTGGATTGACTATGATCGAAGCTACGCAGTTGAAGACAACGAAAAGACCACAGTGACTAAGAAGCACTTTCAAGTTTTATTTATAATTCATGTGGTTAGATGGAGTGCATTCCGTTCAATGGCTTTTGAGGAATGTTGGAACTTCATAATCACCTGTCGCTACAATTCTTATTGGCTGGTTTTCTAGGCAGGTTAGCGCAGAGCTGTACCGGACTGTATCACATGACTTGCACGTAGACTCACCACGGTGTGTTTTACCCCATTCTGGTTTCTTTTTGCATTTTTGCAACCGTCCACATTGCATTGGCGCGCTGTTATTGGTAATGCCTCAACACCACGTACGTAAATAAAACTGAACGTTCGGTGACGAAACATCCTTAATTAACAGAGTATAGGGAACTATATTGAAGTAGAATCGTCTAGAGTGCACGAGGGTTACTGACTGGCATACCGCTAACTGTCTTCGGTCATCCTGTTAGAGGATCTCGTATACCCCAGGCCCACAGTCTTCTTGGACACACCCCATTGGTTTAAGTTTCCACAACTTTTCGTCGCACCATAGACCGATCAAGCCTGTCCGTCTTCCAACTAGTATCTATCTCGGACAACAGTTCAAGGCATGGTAACAGTAAGTGAACGTATGCAACCCATGTCCCAATCACCATAATCTATGCCGATTCGGTTCTCTTTTTAAGGAATGTATCTATTCCATCAATATTATGAAGACAACGATGTTCAAACATCGAAAGTCTCTGCAGATCTTCTACCTCCGGTGGACGTTTGTGATTTTTGCGGCAAGATAGAACTTACCCTTGCGGTGAAAATTGGACCTTTGACCGACACTGACGTCATATGTCTCTGATTAGTAAACGCTACTCAGGCCTTCTATATGAGCAAGGACATTTCATACGATTTACGACTGCCTGGTTAGATACACATACCCACATAATTAAACCTGTCCAATTCCTCTGCTATAGTAAGGGTGGATTTCGAGCTAATCCCGTCGTGTGACAAGATTTTGTACTCTAAAGGTGCTAAGCCCATTTCAAACAGTTGCAATTTCTTTCACACCTTCAGCTTACTTGAGTCTTCATTAAAATCACATTATCTGCTTATTCTATATCAATCTCCCTAGTGTCTGAACAAAAGCCGCCACCCTAATGCAGATCGAAAAAGTGCAACCTAGACGAGCCTGTTCTTCGGCTAAAACACCGTCATTTGCATCAATTCGGCTTCGGTTGACCAATTGCGGGGACTGGAAAGCAGAAATGAGTTCATCTGCTACCTTATTCATTGAGCAGCAGCGTTAATGAAGTTTGCGATCGGTCGTGTCGCCTGTTATCCTTAGATGAAGAAAGAAAGGTCATGGATCCATAAATCTTATATATTCTAACGCGCCCCTCGCAAACGTGGTTAATAGAACGCTGACAGTCGGAAGTCCCCTTATCCTAATACACACGCTCTTTGCTAGTTCTAGGTGGCGAACAGTGTTCGTTCGATATTTGCATGTGACAATTACCACTCTTTCGAAATGCACTCTACACCCCAGATTGGTCCCAGTAGCCTGTGATGGCAGAATTCCACAACAAGGACAGCGGTAGCCCATCTGGTCCATTTCGACAAATCTCTTTCGCTGATGCCTACCGTTTCAGATAGGAGACAAGTATCTGCGTACAATTTCTCATTCGCGGTCGTTAATCGACAGCTCACTATGTCATTGGCCTGATCAACCCATCCCCTACGGTCTTCTCTCCAGGATTCCGGGCGATACTCCTGACATTGAACCAATCAGCCAGCGGATTCCTTCATCACTGCACTTATACCGTAAACTGGTAGATCACCAACTCTGGTCGTTCTGTAAAGAATGTGGTTGAAGTTCATGGTTTCATATTTTTCCAATTCTATGCATTTTCCTGCTCACCTTTACACGCACTCACTTCTCACGATTCTTGACGGTTGATTTCACAATGCTCTGCGCATCTCATTGTGTGTGGCAACTGGAGGGACGGACATGTGAGCATCCAACATCGCAGTAGAAGTTGTGGGGTCGTTGTGACATGAGATAATGCGTAGCGTCTGCGTCCACTTGGAAATCTCCTTTGATCAGCTTGTATCACTGCGGGCCATTAAGTTTTATCAGTAACCAAGCACGAAGCCTGAACTTGATGTCAGTTTAACGATTAGCAACTTAAGACATCTGCGTAAGACGGTTGATATTTATATTAATGTGATTGAAATCGGGGCGCAAACGAAAATGCACACTGCTTGGTCGGAATCCAGAATGACCGACGTTCTTTGTATGATCCATGCCAGCGGTAACTGGCGGCATCATTGCCACTTTCTATGGAAAACACTTGTTCGCTAGAAGCAGTCTCTTTGTCGCCGTCGTCGGTCTGATCGAATGGAACATCGAACGGGCCTCTGATGTATCCTTATCCCTTCCCGAGATGACAGCAACCACAACGTTCATAACAAGCACTCTTCGAAGAAATATGAATCATCCTCAGCAGAATTCGCCCATTGCCTCAGAAGTGCTGCAGTCGATGGATAAATGTATAGATTCGAAGAACTAATATCAGCGTTTCAGTCATTTGCTGCTAATGCCCATCAATTTGTCCAATCCAATTGCACAGAAATGACTTAGCTGGGAACCGTTTTAACAGCGCACACTCGGGTGTCATCGGAAGCCAGATCATGTGTCAAAAGCAAGGTAAGGTGACAGGTCGAGTTTCTACCCGGACAACGGTGAGTTAGGACGAACTGAAGGCTTGTAAGGGGCGCACCAAAATAACGGGAACGATCTGAAGCTGGAACAAAGGAAAATCCTCAACCTCTTCATCTTTTTATTATTTACTTCCTTTTTTAATGAAACAACAATTTGCATTTTTCGGGTAGAGGGCCGTGGCCAAAAAGAGCTGCCGAGTGGGGAAGTTGACCGGCAGTTGGAGGATTCGAACTCGCGACCTTCACATCCAGACGTCACGCCCGTATCCGCATGGCCACCGCCGAAACTTCAGTATACGCGCAGACGCTGAATTTGCTTTCTTGCGGCACACGAACTCGAGGGTTCACTCAGGTTTGCGTCATGATGTACAAGCTCGACAATGCCCAGCAGAATCTGAGATATCGGTTTGACTTAAGGTTTGTTGGATTTCACTCACGATGACCTCAGTTTTCATTAGATCAGGTAAATGAGCCCGGCTGAGCTGTGCTCATCACTACCATTCACAGGCCCATGAATGGAGGTTCTCGGTAAAATCAGGATGCAAACGTACGAGGTAAGCTGAGGTGAACTCATCCAAAGTTCGGGTGCTGCTATAGACGCCAAGGGAATGCAAGCAGTGTTTATCCGTTCAATGGCTCTTATGGAACTCGAATCGGTGATTTCATTTTCCGGCAATCTTTGCTATGGCCTTAATATTGAATGCCAAAGTAGAATTAGTCTCGTTAAACGGGTTCGGTTGCAATTTGTCAACAACATGTGATGAGTTCCAACTGTTACTCTTGAGAAAAGACCTACATCATCCAGTGTGAAGAAACTGAAGATCAAATTCATGCATACCGGTTCCGTTCATCGTAGGCGTCGCTCAGTAATCCACAGACCAATGACAACTGAAAGAGTCGAAGTGGCCTTAAAAAATTGTTCACTCATTTCCGTAGTAGGAAGTTGGAGCAGCAAGTTTTTATAAGTACTTTTACAAATTATTTTATATCGCCTAAACTTCCATTTTAAGTTTCACCTCGGTATTGCATTAAATGACGAAGATAGAGGAGAGCATGTCTTATTGCGGGTGGTTCGTTGAGTCACTGAAAACACGGCCTACTTTATTTTTTCAGATGAAGCTATATTCCATTTTCACGGCGGAGTAAATCACAAAAATCAAGTCTACGGGCCACGAAACCATTCGCGAGCTGTATTGGATGCACATCACTGTTTCGATCCCAAAGTAGTCTTGTGCTTTGACGTGCATGGTGCTACCCATATTGAACCACACTTCTCTTGCAGTGCGGACGGTTAATGCTTATATTATCACGGTTTCTTTCACAATATACGTCATTGAAAATGCTAAACAGAACCGTACATACTTTCAACAACAAAATGGAACATCGGCCCACGTTGCATAGTCTGTTCGGATGTTGTTCGATGAACATTGTCTGGTCGGTGGAATGGAAGAGGCAGGCCGACTACATGGTAAACGGGATTTTCTAATAGTCACTCGTTAGGCTTCATCTTATGGAATGGATTGAAAGGTTGGCCTGGACACCGCAGTCACAAACACTGGAGAAGGTTGAGGAAGGGTTTCAAACAACCTCGAGATGCATACCAATATGGGATGTAGAGGGTATTCTTGCAAGTCTTATCAAGAGAGCCCACGAGTGCTCAGCAGTTATTGGGAAGGCATCTGAGCATTTGTTCTGAACTTGGGTGAAATGCTTCTCTCAATATGACAGTAAAAGTAATTTCCTTACTTCTTTTTTAACAGTCAAATAATGTACAGTTTCGATTAGCAATTCGACTGGATTGTTGTTGACGGACGTGTAAAAATATACTTTAGTTTTTTTGCATAGGCTATTGTTGATCCGAGCGAAAAATGAGGCGATTCTGAGCTAGCCAATTAGGCAAGGGAGCCAACGGAGTGCAGTGTTTCCAGAAGGCGCGAAACAAATGTGCTAATGGCTGCAAAACTTATTCGCAGGGGAGAAGGGGGTGAGTGGTGGAGCGATTGATAAGACACTCTTAGAGGGAGGAGTTAAGTTGGGCCATCACCACAGTGAGCCTACCATTTATGCTCACAAGTGGACGAATACAAATAAATACCAGTCCTCCACAATAAGTAGATACCATTTGGGGAGATACGCTTTCCGTAAAGGCGGACTGCATTGTCCTACTGAGTGAAGATTCGAGTTGCAATTTCTTAACGACCAACTAAACGATTGTACATACCGTGTTTGGAATGCGTTTCGAAGTGTGAAATTCCGTTGTAGGATTGGATTGAACCTTGCTCTTTAAGGGGAAGCAACAAGGTGAGGTGGGTAGATTTAGGTGCGTAGGTAGTCCCGTTTCATCTGGTGTTCTTGTATCGATTTGCATTCACTAATTTGAGGTATCTGTGGCATCGGTGTAATATTCGGTTACTGACAAAAAGTGGAGCCATTGAGGTTGGCAATACTGTACGGCTCCGAAATACGGCCGTTGGGAGCAGAATATATGCGTACATTTTTGCTGTTTGAACGCCGTTATCTTGGTAATATTGGCAGAATATGGCGAGAGAATTTCGCCAGTGACTCAGAGGTTGAGCGTAATGTATTGGGTTCTAGGGTTCAGTCTTTAGAACGAGTACTGAATGAGAATAGGTTAAGGTTGGACATGCTTTTTGGATGCCTACAAAACGACTGCCTTGTTGTGCGCTGTCCTGTGAGACAGGCAATGGTTGGAGAATATTTCGAGGTGACGAGTAGATGACATGGGAAATAATGGATTTTGTATCCAGTGGACTGGCTTGTATAGGTGCAGTTGGACTGCCGTGTTGGAGTCCACAAGCTCTCCGTTCATAAGCGATGTTGGAGACTGTGTGGTATGACTCACATCCGGATCCGAAATCTTCCTGTGCAGTTCAACTTCCTATTTTGCGGTTAGTACTCACTATTCGTTGTTCTTTTTTCACTTTGTACAGATCGTGTTTTGTGGTAGAAATCAAAATCAGGATGCGTTGATTGAAGGTTAACGGTTATGCAAACCGAAACTGAAGCGGATCCTGATTAGTCTGTGCCGTGTTTCGTGGCGTCGTGGTAAGGGAATCCTTCCATCCGGAATTGATGGAATAAAACCCCTGTTTGCGGTGGTAAATATGATCTCTAATGTGTACTAATAAGAGCAAAACTCGTGTTTGCTGCCCTTCGGGGTAAGGCGATGAGGGTAACCGGAAGTCATTGTGCGAACAGTTAATTTAAAACATAACACATCTTGAAAGTTCATTGTTGCGTGCACTTCCCTGCGCATCAGGTACCCGGTGTTTCTTACCTTTTCAACATCAATAATTTATCTTGGCTGTCTGGTTATGCGCAAATTTCTCTTGATATTGATTTTTTTTGTCAAACTTTATCGTTGTCCGCTCCCAGTCCAACGAAGTAAGTTTCAATAATACACTTGGAATTCACGTGCCCTTTGGTAACCTGGTTTTTAGTCGTAGGGTCGCATAAGTTTGCCCTACCAGGTTTGCTTTTTAATCTGATCATAGCACACAAAAATCCTCACCCGCACGATCAAGTGGAAATCAATATGTAGTGCAGTTGTGGCTATTGATTCGTAGTAGACGTTGCAAGTGCGACCTCAAACGTGACTTCTATCCGACTCCGATACTGCGATTAATTAAGCCCCCCCCCAGATGATAGGGCAATGAAGATCTGAGTCAACAGTCGGGCCAGAGAATTGCATCATGTATATATCGTGGCGCCAACGTAGCACCGATACGACAGTACACAAGATTGCAAATCGCAAACAGAGAGATGCTAAGCGGTCGAAGCGATTCTAAATCGAGAACTCTCGAAGAGTACAACATGAGCGGGAACATACCGATCTTGTGTGCGATAAAACAAACGCATCGCAACAAATGACAAGACTGATGTCAAGCATTAAAGAGGATCCTAGAGAAAATGATCTCCGAGAAGAATCAATTTTCGCCGAATGATCGATGCCGCTACAGGCTAATCGTTTACCGCATTACAGCGAAACATTCACGAACGTCCCTCAAGGAACACGTATAGACGGGTATGCATAATTCATAAATGGCAAGTTTTTACTTGTCCTAAGTCCTCAGCAAAAACAAGTGTTCTTCTGCCGTTTTCCTAGTTTTTAAACGTTATAGCAAATGTCTTAATTTACCACGTACATCGGTGGAGATACCAGGGAATTTCGTTTTTTTTTTCAAAATGATGCTGTAACCTCACGATGCTAATAAATCAAATTCATTTTCCTGCAGGTTTTGGAATTCGAGATCATTGACCCTGTTTGCACTCAAATTTCAGATGGTCGAAAATTCCAGCAAATAAATTAGCCTGGGAACATCTTGCATCGCTTGTTTAGTTGATTTAGTATTTGTGGTGGCATTTTCTGTTCCATTGATTCTTGTCATGGAGGTTGGTGTCGATTGGTCTGAGGGTCGATTGTATGAATTTGTTCTTTTCTTTTGAACACGTATTTGTGGGATTTGTTGTTTTATTTTGTTCCACTTTTGTTTCTTCATGTTTTATTCCAAACAACGATGGTGTTATATTTCGGAGGACGCACTAAACAATGGTAGATTGCTATGTACTGAAGAGGCCTGCTGTGACAACATTGACAGTTGGGAACGCTACTATTTTAATCGCCTGAGTATGATAACTGAATGTGCGGTGTGTTTGAGAGACGTGAAGACACCCGGAGAAATTCGAACTCGAATTTCGATCACTGGCACTTGACGCCAACTCCCCCTCACCCGGCTATTTGCCACACCTGAACAATTGAGACCGTATTTGGTTCTATGGCACTCCAAGTTCCAGGATCGTAGTAACGAATTTCCCCTGCCCCCCGATTAGTGAGTCCTGGTGGCTACGAGACATGCCCGTCAACCACACTCATGTATGAAGCACGTTATAAAAATGTAGAAGTAGGGAAGTATTGTTTCAGCAAAAACGCCATTATGTTTCGTGTGACTGAGTTCATATTGTTGTATGAAGAGTCATTGTCAACTGCATTCATTACCGTTTGGTACCTAGCACTGCAAAATCAACTATGAATCTATACCTATGGAATCTATTATATTTTTCGCAAATTATGGCCAAGAGGTGTGGTTGTCATCTGAGGCGTAATTCAACTTAGGATCCACTCACCGTAGATCGACTATAGTGCAAGACCCCTAGATTGTGGCGGGCTGACCAAACAGCCAAATCCGTGATGTTTGAGGTCCGACGGTTTCGGAACTGAAGTGCACTCATGGATTACTTCACAACATATCAGCCTACAGACAGTGCCAACCTCTTCGTGCAGCATCAATCAACGGGAAATATTTTGGTGCTCAGTATAAAGTGAAACCGTTCCCGACGTGTTTATTCATGAAGCCTTTAACCCTGATTCCTTTCCTGGAAAATTTCACGTTGGATGTGACGCCGGTTCACTGCATTCCTGTCTTTTATTTTTATTATTCCCATTTCTTTGGTTCGCTTTGATCATTCTATCCATGAGGTTGTCAACGCTTTTTTCTTTTCAGGCCACGTTTAAACTACTTAGCAGAGGAATTCAGCGAGCGTTGGGCTGATTAGTGCATGAAGGCGCAACATGGAGAAGTGGCGTCAATTTAGCGTGTGTGTGTACATGTTTTATTTGCGCGTGGTGTTTAGCGCGAGAGACAGGCCATCGATCAATGCTGCCTACGGACCCTGTCAGCCAATTAGAGAAAAAGTAAAGAACTGAACTGACACGCGTTAACCTGGGGTATCCACCAATCGAATTACGCTGAAAGATGTCAAATCTGTTTAAGTTTCTGGAACATACTCCCAACAAATGACTACATAAAGGACAAGCTTGTTCGGTCGCGTTCTTAGGAGGGAAAATGAGGCTCACCGGCTGTACTACTGGGAGCAAGAAAATGACAACAGCAGTGACAACGACAACATTAAACATAATTCATTTTAATGATGTTTACAATGTTGAAGAACAAAAATCGGAACCCGTTGCCGGAGCAGCACGCTTTCTCACTGCAGTAAAACAATACAATATAAAAGATAACAGTTTAGTGCTTTTCTCAGGAGATGCTCTCAGTCCATCCATGATTAGCACAGTTACTCAGGGTCGGCATATGCCGTACATTTTGAATGCTATAGGTGTCCAATGTGCCGTACTGGGAAACCATGACTTGGATTTTGGTTTTGACATACTATGCGAATGCTTGGAGCAGTGCAATTTCCCGTGGCTCAATAGCAATGTTTTCGATCGTAACACCAAAGAATTGTTAGGAAACACAGAAGCATACAAGATGATCGATCATCATGATCTGCGTATAGGGATAATTGGTCTCTTAGAACAAGAGTGGGTTGCCACACTATCCTGTATAGACCCAAGTGATGTTTATGTGGCTGATATATGTGAAGTTGGTCGAATGTTGGCGACCAAATTAAAAACTCCATCGGTAGAAAACGGAAACAGCCCATGTGATCTGGTCATTGCTTTGACACACATGCGATGGCCGAATGACCGATTGGTTGCTGACAATGTTCCCGAAATTGACTTGGTTCTTGGAGGCCATGATCACGGTTACGGAGTTGAATGGACTGACAAAAACGCCGCAGATCACACAGAGCACAAAAGGGCAATAATCAAAAGTGGAACCGATTTTCGAGAATTCTCATACATTCAGCTGGAATGGGACCAGCAAAAACGCATGGTGAATGAGATCAAGATTGAACGAGTTGTGGTGGATAAAAGATGGAATCCGGATGCAAATGTGAGTTTTGATCCATTCAAATAAGAGAAAATCTGTCTTGAACATGGTCGGCAAAAGTCTATTATTTTCTTTTTTCCATCGTCCCATATATTCAGATTGGAATACGCTAAATTGATTTGTGTTGAAGTTGCCAGTTCGTTTTTTTCACTAAAAACGACCCAGTTTCCCCACCTAAAATGACACAGTTAAATTTTTGTGACGAAACGATGTTGACCACTCAGTGAGTAATATTTATTATTAGCAGTTTCCTGTTATCACTGTTTCTGTTATCGTTATTATTATTATTATTATTATTATTATTATTATTATTATTATAAGTGGCAGTGGTAGTAATAGTAGTGTCGCCAGTGTTATTTCAACGCCTCCTTTGGAGTAAAAATATAAGCCAATCAAATGTTTTAACTTAACGGAACAGCGTTATGTTGGAGGGAGGTAGTTTATGAATAGCATTCATCCATAACGTTGAAGGTGCGTTTGCGAGCAAATCTGGCGGATTTGTCCAGAATCGCGTTCATGCACTGACGTTTGCCGGACTAATGCAAAATTGACCTCAGTTGTTTAACTATGCTATTCATATCGTTACCCAGAAATTTTTGTAAACGTTTGATTACTACAATCTTTGGACAGCCGTTGGTCTTATTACCCGTTCAGCTTGCCGACATACAGAATTTTAACATCTTGTAAGAAATCGCTTGGGTTCGGCCGATTTCACACTGTTATGACAGCTTTTTTGAAGTGTAGGTAATCTCCCTTCCCGATATCTTTCGATATATACGGATCTTCGGAATTGTCCGTTACATAATTTCCAATATGAGTACCGCAATGCTTTTGGGGCTCACTGGACAATAAAAACGGGACTATCGCCTTGCTCACAAAGCCTGGAATACCATGTGCCTGAACAAAGTCTCACTCGGTCAGGCGGATTTAGTTACTTGTTTTCAATATTGATGGGCTTGGAACCTCTGACCTTCGAAGTAAGAAATTTTCTAACCATTCGACTGGCACCGAGTTTCCCTGTAAAGAATTGGGCAACTAAACGGTTGACCTTGCGAGCAGGCTCGAAGCCTTGCTTGCGGAAATTATCTTTGTGGCAGGATTGCGTGGTGCTGAAGTTAGGACGAACTATTCAAAGTAGGTCAGTGCAAGTTTTTTCTTTTTCATAAATCTGTGGAAAATATGGGTAACACGTTCGTCCACTTCTGACTGTATTTCTACAGTTGGCTAACTATGTGAATGGACTAACGGAAAAATTAGATCGGAAATTGGATTTGGTGATCGGGAGCGTAGACACCGCTCTGGATGCCCGATTCTCCACTGTCCGTTTGCAGGAGACGAATGTGGGCAATTTGATTTGTGATATCATTTTGACCGGGGTGAATGCGGATGTGGCCATACTAAATTCGGGCACTTTGCGTGCGGATCGAATCATTCCGCCCGGCGAATTTCGACTGCGTGAGTTGACCAATTTACTGCCGCTGCTTGATCCGTTGGTCGTAATCCAGGCTAACGGTGCACAGATTTTGGCAGCCCTGGAAAATGGAGTTTCCCAGTACCCGCGATTGGAAGGTCAGTTACTCAAGCAATCATTGTGTTTGTTTTAAAACTGTTGTGTTACAGTGAGCGACATTGATTTTCGTTTTCCCGTGTTATCTCGACGGTAACAAGCTGATCTGTGTATGGTGGAAATGGTTACTTCTCCAGACTGTCTTGAAAGTAACCGGAGGATTGAAAGTCAATGCATGGACTCACATTGCTAATTTGAATTTAAGGGCACTCATAAGATTATGATTGCGAATTAATGGTATTATCTTAGTTATGTCATAACAACGATAACCCATTTAATGAGCGTTCAGAAAAAACGCAAATATGCCGGTAGCATTATGATCGTCCCAAAAGAGGCCGTCTGCCACCAGCCAGTCTCAAGGACGGATGTCACGTGACTGTTTGACAAATCTGAAGAATGGCATGCGAGTACCGAGTCAGTTACACATCTTTTTTTATTATTTTTCTTCCTTTAGTAATGAGGCAACAGTGCACACTCGTTTTCAGAAAGAGGTCCGCAACCAACAGAAGGCTGCCCGGTAGGCTATTCGATCAGTGATGGGAGAATTTGAATCCGAGACCTTTAAGCCTATAAGCCGTGATCTTATCCGCTTGTGCATGTGTGCCCTTGAGAACAAGCCATCTGCGTGCGCTTGTTGATAACACACCATGTCAGTTCTTTTCAGTACTAGTAGTTTCATAAGAAAAACTACATAGAAAATCGGAGGAAACAGTCACAATTAAACAAGAATCAGTATATATGGTTGAAACGAAAGCGCAGGCAGAGTTTCACTTATTCCTAATTGCACCTTTAACTTGTACATGCTAACTGACTGTAGTTTGGGAGCTAAACGGAACGCTTCAAGACGTTTACCTCGTTGTTTGGTAACCATGCACTGGGGCTTTATCCATTGGTTTATGATCGATACAACGCTATTAAACGGTTTCCCAGTATACTTTGATTGGAGTGCGAGGATCTTAAGGTGGATTGTCCGAATCTGAAACCAGTGAAAATTTGATAGAGCCATCAATACAATAATAATCAGACGTTGGAGTATATAATAAAGCATTTCAGCAGTGATTGGAACCTGCCCCTTTTTTCATTACTGTCTCACTAACTTGCGCATGACTAAGTCAAGTTTTTGTAATTTGAAAATCAGTGCCTCAGTGGTGATCTCATCTTTACCTGATCATTAAAATTGTGATTTCAGGGAGATTTCCTTTGGTTTCTGGAATCCGATTCGCCTTCGACCCGGATAAACCAGCCGGGCAACGAGTTGACCGTTACACAGTGTCTGTTCAAGATCAACTTCTAGAATTGAACAAATCATATCGGTTATGTGTAAAGCACTATATGGCCGAAGGTAAGGACGGATACGATGTGCTTCGAGAATGCCCTGTGCTGCTGGACGATGAGAATGGACCAATTCTGAGCACGCTGGTACAGAACTATTTCCGCACAGTGCAGGTTAGTCAATAAATTCGACACTATTTCAACCAAAATTCGGCTGATTAGATCATTATGATATGTACATAGTGCATAGACAATTGGTGCCCATTTTTTCGTTCAGCTTAGCCCTCTTCAGTTTTCACTTCCGTGGGTATACCAATACGGCTCCATATACAATGCAAACACACGACGCGAATACAATTTCAGCGGTAGAACACCATCCTGGAAGGTTGAAGATAACTTGTTCATTTCCACTTTGTGAGTCCATTTAGACTAACAGACGTTAAGTGGACGCTTACGCGTCTGTCACCCCGCAACATCCACCACTTCTAATCCCAAGCCCCTCAGTGATTTTGATAATAGATAGTAGCACTTCTCTGTTGTCCGATTCATTCCCACACACAACGGCAACCCGTTGTTGCCCTATTGAGACTCTGTATGATTCTGCCACTCAGTCTCAAGATCACTGTTGCCGGTTTTCTCGGTATGGTGAGCCCCAGTAACTATGGCTCATGGCGCATCAACTACACTCATGCGTGGAGCAAGCCATGCCAATGTTTGCAGGTCACTTTCCCAACGAAGCAGGCTCAACACGCGAACAACGGTGCACGCCGCTTGCATGTCCTCATACATAAGACGTTAGGTACTGTTGTTAAGACGAAGTGGGGAAGTCATTTTTGAGCGGGGCCTAGTCACAAGAATCAACTTAGCATAAGTTTTTATTGAGTGACCTCAGGATCTACACGTGCTTTTTGGGATCATCTTAAGACATTGTAAATTCGCTTCCATCGGTTTATGGTGCCCAAACCTGAAGTTCAATTGGCACACCTATCATAATCATTTGGACTGTCATCATCCGTTCGTACGTTTTGTTGACAGCAATCTTCCGTAATTATGATGTCTTTAGTGTTTCAACTGGACCCCGACGATAAAATTCGAAAACTAAGCGGTTGGCTTGACGTCTACATTAACATGTATGGACTGGGTTCCGATATGCAGCAACTTTGAGTATTAGGATGATTGTTGTGAAGACTTATTACCTGGTTCGCATATATCTGTTACTGGTATACAGATGTCTCCAATGTCCCACTAAAGACTTTTCTTATCAACACTTCCAAAGCTGTCATTCTTGTCAATTTAATGGTGAACCGAATGTTTTTGAAGATTTTATTGATTGTTTCATCATCGTTTGGGCATTCGGTGCTGAGATGTTGCCATCCATATATCCGGCTCAAGGTTTTGACGGAATTTTTGGTGACAGGATGTTTCCCACAGCCTGCAGAATGAATTCCAGGGAAAAAAATCATATATATTTACACCTGTATGTTCCTTGATAGTACATGCCATCTTCAAATACGAGGCTTGTCCATTGACACTTATCCGGTAGGTCGTATGTGTCGAAAGACAAATCGTACATCTCTAAACGACTCATAGCGCAGTGTCAACGTCCAGCTGGCTATTGGGAATCATATAAACACCGTACAGATATTCTCTCCTTGTTCGGAATCATCAGCAGTGCATATCCATCACGCCTGAACTGGGACG
Organism: Fasciolopsis buskii; assembly: GCA_008360955.1. NCBI lineage: Eukaryota > Metazoa > Platyhelminthes > Trematoda > Plagiorchiida > Fasciolidae > Fasciolopsis > Fasciolopsis buskii. The sequence continues at coordinate 151,402 of LUCM01000849.1, read as the reverse complement.
CGAATTCGGAACGGAAGATTTTGAGTCGAACCGTTACGCTGTAGGAAGAATCGTTTGGAAATTCACATTAACTCTCCTACTACTACGAAATAATAAATTGTTGGCTCTGCAGTCGCGAGACCCTATTTATTTTCTCGGTTTACGATATGACGGGCTAGAAGTCTTTTTAATCGGTGTTGCATCTATGTCAGACCTGCCCGGGCCTGGTCCTGCTTGAGAGTCATTGGGAGCTGCGAGTCTGTTGAACTATTTCACGTAAGAAGTACGTAAATTCTGTATTTTATCAAGGTGGTGACAGAGGTTCAATCCACTCGGCCACCGCTGACTCGCTGCTCACGACCGATGCAGAGAAACACTCCCATTTACGACTGCTTCTTTACTAAGACGGCCATCCAGTGAATTATCTTTCGGTTAGTTCATCACTACTCAGGATTATATGCACTTTTAACCAGTTGTTTTCACTTTGCGTGTTTTTAATTATGAGAGTGTAGAACGCACTGGATATCTTTTAGGTAGGCATGGCTATTTTCCTTTGACGGGACCTGATCACGTGATCCCAAGGCTCCCTGGGCCTACTCCACCTGGGAGCTTTAGAAGTTGTATCGCCCTATCACTTGAATAAAGTCACACTTGCTCAATCATTAAAATTTTTGGATACCAAATGAAATGGAAGTATTCACATAAGAAATGCACTGCAGAAATTAGGGGAAAATATCCGAGTTCTGCTTAACAAATAAGGAAAAAACTGTAAGTTTGAAGGATTTCACAGAATTTGGAGGGCTAGTGGTATCGGTAGGGTAATTCTAGGGTCCAAAAATGTCCAAACAAAATCCCACTATATCAGTCAATTTAAGCAAACAAACCGATGAGCCAGTTGATGGAATGACAGCTTTAATAAATAATGAACAAGTTGAAGTGACCATTCACTAAGGCGCAACAGACCCTTTGGCTTCGAGCGGACGGCATAATGAGTGTTCACTTGATCTCACAAATAAGGCTGCGGTGAACCACCGATCTAACTTGACTTGCGAACGGGAAGAGATCGCTAAGTGGAACTCAAGGCAAAGGTGACATATTAGGAGGTTCGCCAAATAAATGGTTAGCATATGTGCACAGGAATCCAATTACAAGATGAAGTGGGGACAAGACGAAACTCGTAACGACCTTATCAGGCTTCTTAGCAAGCATGCAAGCGTAACTGCGGGCCTCGGAATAGGAATCTAAAAGTCTGCAGGAAGGCCACTTTACTAGGTGCCAGATCATGTTACAGTCATTGGACTAGAGGTTGACTTTGAGACTGGAAATGCAAGGTTTGGGAACCGAAATAACTGTGACAACCATTCATCCGTTGGGAGTGGAATGCGACGAAATGCCTATTTTTGAGAACAATGAATGCACTAAATAGAAAAGAGCATAATCCTGCAGGTGTTGAACCCAATCCATGACTTCCAATAAGTGCGGAGAGCAAAGTTGAATGGATCGCAGTGCTTCAAACATTTATGTTGGCCTAAACTGACCCACCCCAAATAGTGGCGTGATGCTTCGGAATCTAGACGTCCAACTGAGCGATCAGAAACTGAATATAACTCTAGAATCCCATTTGAATCGTTGGGCACGTTTGTGATTGATGAATCCATGTGAGGATCACACGGTGATTCGTCCGAAGAATGGACTTCAGGTGGATAAATTTATGAGTCTGAGGTTTATGCTATCGACGCTGGGAACGCAGACCAATGGGTTCCTGTTCGGCCTACGAGATAGATGAACATGTTTCCTACGTTAGCTGCAAAGGAATTGGCTGATACATAGCATAATAGTATGATTAGGTGTCGAGTTGTCGAGTTGTCATCGGCAATAATGGAACTGCTCTATTTGCCATCCGTGGGGTGTTGTTGCAGGTGGAAGTAAAGTACTTCAAACGATGACTTACCGAGGAGATTTGGGAAGGCATGATAAAGATTCAGTGAGTCAGCCCGAGCGTAACGTTGACGTTGGTAAATGGTAATCAGTCGATTGAAAGCCCAAGTGTAGCCGTGAATATTTTGAAAGCTTAGGTTTGTTACCAGAGGTTACATCACAAAAGGTGGGTTTCTATTGGATGTGTTCGCTTGGAGAAGCAAAAAGTTGACAGGAGTACGTCGCTGGTGGATAAATAAAAGGACAAAAATTAGTGGTGATCAATGATGTTCCTATCTAAACTAGAGTTTTATCATTGCGTAGGAAAACAAAGATCAAAGTGAACAAACCACGTTAAGCATTAACGTCGAACCCCGAGTCGAATTCATCCGCGGTCATGCGGTATTCTTGGGACATTCCCGACGGCTGGGGAGATTGGCAGTCTCCAGCATTTTGTATACTTGTAGGAACGGCCGGTTACAACCTCATATGCCATTAGTATTACAGCGCTTTTCTGGATGGTATAATTGTCACTAGTTCGTTGTTATGTTCGAAGTCACGTAGACATCTAAACGAAACCAGTGATCTGACGCAACGCCGCCTGCTGCTTAACCAGGAATTTAGATTTCCAGAACAAAATGACATTTTATCCTTTGAGTTTCTTGTTACGAGACCGCGTAATTGAGCCAGTCACTTTGATACAGCACTATGTGATAAAAAGAAAGCCAGATTTTCTCTGCTTTGAAGAGGGACTAGAAATACAATCAGATTGTTGGCAAAACGACTTAAGAACTTTTTTGTTGATTTTGTTATTGTTGTCGTTGCACTGCATAAAATGTGGGCATTGCCAGATGGCTGAAAGACCAAAGGATAAATAGTATTATTTTTTTCAGTTGATTCCAAGAACGAATAACAAGATGATAAAGCAACATTGTTTTCGTTTTGTTCTTTCGATTAGTTGGGTGCCATATGGTCAGAATAAATTGTCATCTGTTACGAAATCAAAACAGTCGGGCAAAATAGGGTTTGTGATAAGGTTAGAAAAGTTGCAGTAATCTGTTGTCACCCTCGATAAGGGGTCCGTGTAAGATGAAGCATCTGGAAAAAGGGATCCAGTATGCAGAGTTAAAATAACGGGCCTTTTTATTCTGCTCATGCATTTTTTTTGTGTGTAGGTGTACGTGTGCATGCGTTGGTTGGGAAGATGATCGACCGAATAAAAGTGATTCAAAGACTAGTAGACTAGCACGCAGATTTGTTGATCTGCTATTGTTCACTACCGAGCTATTATACTAATAAGAATACGGCCATGCATGCACATTGAATAACCCGGCTTTATTCACCACACGCCGAAGGCAAAACTCAGGAAAAGGGCTTCGGCCACTGTAAAGCCGCAGAGTGAGAGAGTGGCCGACGGTGGGAGGACTTGAACTCCCTGGCCTTGGCATTTGTGCGCCACAAAGCGAATTGCTTGAACATCGCCGACTGTACTCACAGTTCATGAACTGAGTAGTCCTATCTCTCTTTCAGAATTCAATGGTTGCTACCATATACCGTTCCGGAGTGACTCATACACGTGCTTTTCCCAAGAGAATATGGTTAGAATCACGTCCGAAGTCAAAGTTGTACACATGGTCAACACGTGAACCGGTTGTAGGCACGTGATTAATTCTATTTGAGGTCGGGAGAAATATTGTCGTTTGCGAAATAAACGTATCAGAATGTCTTAGTAGAATTACACGAATGGCCTCAAGTTTATTTAGCCAGCGGCCAAATGTTAAGTCTCTGGGCGGAGTCGTGAAAGTTACCTCGGGGATATTGTTCTATTCCTGCGTGGTTGTTGCTGGTAGAATAGGGCTCAGTTGTACAGAATGCATATCTCCTAACAGAGTAGCAATTGATTGCTTGGAATCCACCTGACGGCAGAATTAACGGAAAAGCAAAATTACCCAAATGATCATATGGGTGATTCGATAATGTGAAAAACACGCTTTTGAAGTTCACACGGTGTGCTGATTCAGAAGTTCATTGTTTACTTGCGAAATATCAGGAAGATTGAGATAATAGAAATTCATTGTGTATCAGGATATCATAATCAGAGCATGTCTTTTGTGTTTAGTGGTCTGACGTGACTCCGATTGCTCGGTAACCAGATAAGGCATCCCTCTTCCACATGAAGATGTACGAATTTACCGTCTTTCGGATTATCTAATTCCCGGCTTCTAGCAATCCGTCTTATCGGGATTTAAAGAGGTTTCCACTTTGTAGATCTTAGAGGCATCGAAATCAACAAAGGTGATAAAGTTCAACCAGTCTATCGTAAACGGTATTTACTCACGTAGCCGGCTATTCGTGTGAAATGAGGATATCACTATTCAACTACAAAATTAAATCAAATTCCATTTTCGACTGACGGCGTCTTGCTAGAATTATCAAACTGCCTTAATCACTTGATAATCGAATGCTATTTGATAGGTTTCAAGTGATAAGTCTATACTAGTCAGTCTTGAGTCCAACTGAACAAGTACTTTTGAGCTTCAAGCCCAAAGTTAATGCAAGCGTTCTACAACTGATGGAGTACAGCTGTGTGCCTATTACCTTATCGCATCTCTTTATTATTGGTGTGGGTCATTTACGTTCACCCTGTCTACTTTTGCACTAGTGTACCAAGCTTTCCAAAAAAAAACTTTTCAGATTCGGTCTAAACGGTGTTAGTCGGAGAACCCACTACCTCGTAAAAAGAACAGATTCGGAACAACTGTTACCGAGTGCCAGTGTTTTTCAAGGTTCAGTTGTTTCCACATATGTAATTTTAATATATACAAACGACTTGCATGCTTTTACACCTAGTCCACCCATTCACTTATGTCGATGGCGTTGTCTTTATCTCAGTCTGAGCTGAATGGGTGGAAATTCGCCGAATTCCCTGAAAATCCTTAATATCGTCAGAAATTCTCTAATTATTTTCAACTTCAATTGAACAATCATGAATGTCACAAGTGTATTCACTTTTACTCTCCGGTCCCCAATCAATGATAACCATTTTCTTGGACAAATCAAGTAAAATAGCCTGAAGTAACGCAGCGACATAGGCTCCCACGGAATTTGTGTATTGAAATCATGACAGAAAAACTGCTCGGGAACTACGCCATTTTAGGACTCCTCAATTGGTCACTTCCAGTTTTACATAACAGCATGTGATGTTTTTCTTGTATCATTTGCCTCATCTTACCAAGCAAAGATTGTATCACTATTTGCTGAGTCCTATGCATTATTCGCCTTGTCTCTGATATAAACTAAAATAACCTGATATTAAAACTGGAATAACTGCCAAACAACATTCCCAGATTTTGTACACCAAATATTTCCGGAAAATTCGCCCCATTGCACGTTGACGTCACTCTCAGTCAGTCCCACACATCATCTGCCGTCCGGCGAAGTAGCTTCTGCACTGCAGATAATCTTATTCTACAAATTCCTTTAGTGTGCATTTCGTAGCACGTATTCTAATGAACTAGGATGACATTATATTTGCACTGGGTACCTGTTTTGTTCTGTGTCCGATTGTTTTGGCGAATTGGTAGTAGTATTATACTACTGGAATAAGACCGATAGTTGATGACAGCATTAATACAATTAGAATCCATCTGGACTTTTCGTCACTTGATCAATATCGTATTTGTTGTAATCCAACTTCTGACAACTTCATTGGTAACTTTGTCCTCGTCATTCGAAGATTTGGTCAGTTAAGCCATATGCGCGAACAAAAACGAAAATCAATCGAAGTGAGCAATCTAACGAAAAGAGTGAAGTATTGTTCATTAAAGAATCCCAACTTGAGTACAGTGCTTCAATGCATCATAGCTCCAGTATCGCGTGTAGATAGCAAATATGGTGGTTAAAAGGTGGTAAAAGTCAGAGTGATGGGTTTTGATCTAAAACAATGCTGAGCTGATGAGCTGGTAAATTTTCAAGTGCTCTAGATCAAATGGTGAAGACTGTTCCGTGTGCTTTGGCAAACTTTGAGGGTTATCTTTTAGATCGAAAGTTATTCTGACATGAAGGCTCATGAGTAGCGCGGTTACCAGAATCGAGTGAAATTTATTCTCTGCCATCTCTGAGCCTTCTGTGAGTACTTTGTGTATCCAGCAGTTTGGCCAAGAGTATAAAGTACTTGTAATGTTTTCCTGAAATCAGATGACAATGGATCGATAAGTAGCAGAAAACTATTCGCACGAATTTACCTTTTAGAAGCAGTTCGTTCCCAATGGTTAGAACAAAAGTTCACAGTTCTTCTCCGGCCCATGCTATCGACTTTTGCAAGTGAATAATTGTGACTGATATGTTGCGGTTTCTCAGAAACTTATAATAAACCAAACTTGAAAAATTGTTCCACCAGGGTCACTGTGCGTATAACGAGCAGAAATCACTGCGTCACTGATGGGTTCTTACTAGAATTTATTGGTCACAGGTTTTAACGTTTCCTTTGTGTAGCGTGATAATCAAAATTCTGTCTAGGATGTCACCTTTTGAGGTCTTCCTTGCGAGTCAGAATGGCAAACAAATGTCACACACTTCTGTTAGTGGGACAAATAGGTGACGGAATTTTGGCACAATCGACTGTGGGGTTGTTTATGACGTATGGTAATGAACCAGTCGGCGCTGAAAGCGAATCACGTGACTAATATCGACTGTGGCGATGTACTTTCTTGGTTTACAACAGTTAAGACATTACTGCATTTCTACCACTACTTTTAACAAGAGTGTGCCACGAATGTCACTGCACTACAAGTTCGAGTTAGTCAAAAATCGATTACACAGAATAATGGTTAAATGATGTAATCACTTTTCGCTGAACATTGCGGCGGTTTTGAATGATCTTTGGTTTATTCGCTCAGTTATTCACTTAAAAACTAGTACATAAAATATCACACATTAACTGGAGCTTTTGGTGCAAAACGCGCTTCGAAAATTAGTTATTTTTCCAACTATAAGTTTTGATTCCACTGTTGGACTCATGAATCCCTCATGGTTTCATCCCAGCGGATAGAATTTTCAGCCTACTTGAATTTTTAGAACTGAAGATATTCCCGGAAATTCCCTCACTCATGAAGTCGCTAAATGACGATTTGCCGTTGACATGGGAATTTGCGTCAAATTTTCGGAGAATCGTTTTACTTAGAATTACAGTTTTCTGTAAGGCCACCTCAATCCACCTACATTTATGTATATTTTTTAGTTTCTTACTTACTGTGTTTACGAAGTAACATTGCACATCATATAGCTCAAAATTAATAGTAGATTTATTTGGGAAAGTGGAATAAACTGGATGAGTAAATTAAATGTTGAACAATGTGAGAAAAACAAAGTATCTGCTAGATATTATGGTCAGAATAAATAACGAGGTTGATCTGGAGTACAAATACCTCTTTTTGGTTATCATATTCGTACTAAGGGTCACGAATTCGACTATTGTCATTCCGCTGCAGCTGTTCCTGTCCTTTTTATGGAATTTGACAGTACAACTCGGTTCAGGTTTTTAAACCCATCATGAGTGTATGGATGTGTTGTGGATTAAAGTGTAACTGAAATCCTCCTCCAGTTACAGTGATGGAACTCTACTTCATTAGATCACTCCAACCTTTTGCCATGTCGTAAAGTCACCTCATGGACCATTGTTCTAACCACTATCGGACAAGCTGAACGGGGTACAAAGGTGGGCGTCCGTAACATATGTTGCTATTCTATAGACCTGAGTGGAGCTGATTGTTCGTTCACTTCTGGCGAGTTCTGACCTGGAATAAACAACCATGAAGCACCTATACAGTTTTCACCGTGAAGATTTCACACTACATCGTGGATCATATCGTATGTGACCAGTGGTGGAAAAGTGGGTTAACTGTCTCTGACTCCCAACCAGGTCAGAGGTCCGAATCTCAGATCCACCGGCCAGTTTGGTGGCAGATGCAGTATGCTTTGCACGTTAACCCACCGGACCTACTGGGACCCTATGCCACTCCAATTTTCAGTCGTGGCTAATTGTTTTTCTCCAATTTCTGTCCATGTATGCTTGGCCCTAGTGGCTGTGTGGATGCTCATACAACTGCACCAATGTGTCAAGCAAGTCATAACAGTACTAACTCGATGTCTCTAGAAAGACTGCTTTGCCTTAAGAAATATTTGCCTAATAACGTTACATAAACGTTTTATGTGGTAAGTTGTTTGATCGTGAATATACATTTCTCTGGACTTAATCATTCGGTCGGATTCGACTTTATACTGCGCCACCAATTAGCATTTGACTGGTCCTACCACTCATTGCATCCGTAGGTGCCGTTTTTCCCTTAGTCAGGAGTTGTTTGCGCAAACTTGTTCCACATCGACCTAGAGTTCGAACGTGAGTAATTGTTATTTGTGGTTAGTGAACCCATTTCTGTGCTTATAAATACGAAGTTGTGATTTTAGAGTTTAATGTGCTATGGACGCTGTTCAGTGTCCCCATTTTACGAATACCTTTGGAACTCATTCTGAAAGTACATTGCAACCCCGTGAAATGTTGTCAATAAATCTGGTGCATTTGAGACCGGGTGAAGATTTCAACGGATCCATGCTAATCGAAAAGCTTCCAAAAACCCAACCAACGTCCAGTGCTTCCTAATTCAGTTACCCTTACATCGGCGCAGGCCGACCCCCCTTCGGAATTGTTTTTGTTTGCCATCTGCGAAGACTAGAAGCAAGTTAGCAGTTATTATTTTTACTGTTACGTACAAGGAATCACCATTGGCATTCACTCCGAACACAGTGCAGCGTAAATAAGTAAATGAATCACATTTAATCATCTGAAAGTTGGAATGTTGGAAAACGATAAGGAAAGTAATTATACGGATGAGGACACTGTATTCATAACAGTCCTATGGTCCACGACCTCCTCTCTCTACAGCTGAACTCCTGAGGGTGTTTTGGCCCATTCATTCAGGTGCGCGTTAGTCGCATTTTCCCTTTGTTCAACGTTGATTTCGGGCCCTGCTGCTTGTCACGGGGTGCAGCTTTTGAATAAAATTAACTCCGTAATTCTGATTAGTTTGGGCGCAGTTAGCAGTTCTATTGTCTCAATGCCAATCCCGGGTGCCATGCCGGATACCGGATAAGCGCAACTGATAACCTCTAGTGATAACAAGACCCGAGGGATTACCGGATGATCATAGGCTTGTGCGTGAAATTTTTTGTCTGGAGGTCAGTCCCTCGATCACTACTCATAAGAAACCGGCGCTGGTCAAATGGTCAACTGTCCCACTTGGCGTCCGTACATTGGTCTCGGCCGCTTACTGAAAATATATCCATGGTGGTTTCATTAATAAATGAATTGGAAAAACAAGAAGTGCGGGAATACGGGCGATTGGACTTTGACGGTGTGGAGGATGTTGACATGGCCTTTTTGAGTTCAGCTTGGAAGCGATAGCCCAAGGGAGAAAGACGACGGTTTCCTAACTGTGCAAATTTATTTGTTGATATGCATAAACCAAAAAATTCTGTGGAACACTAAAACTCCGGTGTATTCAACTGTAGACAATGACGGAATATACTGGACGTTCATCAAAAAGAAGAAGCGACTGTTTGGGACGGTTTGAGTTGGATTCTTTGATTAATAATGAGAGCAATGCACCGTGACATTTGGAAGCATTAATATTCAGAGAACGGGACGCTTAGAATGCTCCTCTCCAAAAACAATATCATCAGCTTACTTACATTCAGTGGATGAAAATGGATTGTCAAGTTGTCTCACTGCGGCAAGAAGACAAGCGTGTCGTTCATACGTTTAGTGGGCAACGAAACACGTACCGATTCGCAGATCTTGCTTAATCATGTGAATTATTCTTTCCCGAACTATGCAAGAGCAATATTCTGAATAGTTGGGTATTCCCGGACTGATTTGACCGTGTGCCGAACACTAGTTTTCGTCCTCTTGCCTGGGTTGGACCGACCGTCTTGCATGACAGTTTGAACCACAGCTCTCAGCTCAGGGAGTCGTCCTGTCTATCTAAATTCTGACTGTGCTGCGCCTGTTTGGTGCCAAGGCGGCCTTTGTCTGTTCGACAACTTTTCTGGCATAGTCATCGTTATTTTTTTGGGTGACTGTCTCTGATCGGTTCTTTCTCCGGGATCGATTACCCTCTGCATCCGTTCTGGTATCGTCATCTTCTACTCTATGCAGAAAGAAAGAATGTGGGGGAAGGGGATACTACTGTGTTGGACGACCAACACTGACAGGCAGCGAAGGGAACACCATTCCATTAAGATACGCAAGTTGGGTCCGGTCAGTGACATGGTCACGAATCAGTTTGTTTACTAATCACCCAACTTCTGATTTGGGTCAAAGATTAAGTAATATTGGTAAGGTGAGGAGGAAACTATCAACGTTCTTGGTCTTTTCGCATTGGCATGAGAAATTCTCTTTGTAAAAGTGTAACATTTCCTTGCTTGTGGTTTCCTATTCAGTCTCTTCGACTTCTTGCCTCTTCCCGGAATCGCATTTTGTCAACTAACTCCGATTACCCTCTGTCATGTGTATAGTTTGGCATGTTGTGAAGGTGACCAAAATTTCGATAAACTAGTAAATACACACGAGGTGGAAAGAGTTGATGTTCCGGTCAGAATTCATAAGACACAGAATTAAAGAAGATGGAAAACAATGTAAACAAGACAGAAGAAAGTGCTAGTAATGCAAGGCTCACTGACTTTCAAATGATTCATCATTTAGCATCGAAGCTTAATTCAACAATAAATAACCGTTGTAAACCTGTTTCTCACGCGGTAGAAATTAGCGGTATTACACGTCCACCTCGGACTAGCTGAGATCCGAACTCGGGACGAACAGTTTGCGAGTCAAATGAAGAATTGGCAGCTAATCCAGGTTTTGGGGTACTTACGTTGACATTTATAACGGTTCTTATTAATAATGAAATGGATAATACGGGTTGTTATCTTGGGCAGAATGTGTAAGCTGATTTATGGTAAATTTAATGAATGACAGAGTGAGTTTCTCTTCTATGGTTCACAAGTCTTGCACGCTGAACCTATTATACCAGCAATGACCGATATCTAAGCGGTCACTAGGACTGTGGCAATGGGCCCAGGCGTTGCACGAAGACTAAACGCTATTATATTACGAGATCCGACTAAATTAGAGCTAAGTAACCAGTTAATTGGATTCACGCCTCGATTAACGACAAGGAAGTACAACTGGTACAAAGTTTAGCCCGTCATACAGCCTCCGCTGTCATTCGCAGATCAGTTACCCAATTTTGAGTTTTGAAACGTTGATCTCGTCGACTCAGAATTTAAACAGTGTTCGTACAGTATAAAGGGCAGCGGAATTTTAGTTTCATGTTATTGGATACGTTGACCATACCGTTGTACGCCTTAGGTAAATGGGCCGGCTTCTATGAAGCTTGAAACACGTCTAGTTTCGAAGTAATGAGTTGTGCACTAGTGCTTCATAAGGAGTCCTTTGTAAGTACAAACCGCTGTAAAATAGCACATGATATGAAATTAAGATTCCTCTTATACTTCCTTGAGGTAATGGTCTTGTCACGATCCTCAGTAACCTCTCGGTGTATTTCGCCGTTACACAGCGACGGAAAATCGTTTCCGGAGCACGGGTTTCAAACAGACATTTTCCTCATTTTTTGAAGCTGCTTTACTCGTTCCGAGTAGACTTGCGAGTTTGTTTTTTAGTGAGTTGCATAATATTGATCATTTTTCTTCTTTCTTCAAAGTGTGATTAATTTCGGTTCCAAGGCATCAAATTCTTTCAACTCTCAACAAAGTTGAAACGAAAATCAGCCCGTCTTTTAACATTCTCATATTTTCTGTTTTTTGTTAATCCCAACCGAATTCCATTGGTCCATTTGTCAGCTACAGCAATTAACAGTCATGATTATCTATCTGCGTCGCTTGTTGGTACAGTTATCGAACGGCACCGTAAGTATGATGGTGGTCGTGACCGACCTCTGGACGACAACTTTCACGCATAAGCCTCAAATCATCCGGTCAACCTTCCAGCGATTACCTAATTGCTCAGTATTGCCTACTCAAACTGATTGGTCTAAGAGCTGATATCGGTCACGGTTTTTTCATGATCTTTGATGTCTGATGTAGCACGACGAATGGGTGTTACTCATCCGATTGAACTTTCTCTTGAGGGAGCTTTTTGTGATAGCCCTACGTCATGTTGCCATGACGCCTTGAAGTGATTCGCAGAACCAAAACTAGCAAATGAAAACAGTTCTTAAAATAAACAATCCTGCTGTCCCTACCGTAACGTAGTCAAAAAGGGTGTTATTAACTGGACGGCTATATAAACAATTAGTTACCTGCTGATTGACATACTTAAGAATGGTCACGTGCAAGCGGGCGCAATCGTCAGTCCATGCTGAAAGAATAATTTTGGGATTCCATGATTTTGATGTCCAGAAAAGTCGCTACAATATCCATTTACGATCAGATTTTTTGTTCTGCGCACGCTCAAGACGCGCTCCTATGATGAAGTCTGTTGTTTGAGACAAGTATTTGTGGTGTTTACAAGACGTGATACATTGGCAGATTTGACTGAGTAGGGCTGGTTGGTTCACAAATTTCTCCGCCCGGATGGTTGAAAACACTAAATGAAATCACCGAGGACCATGGTCGGTTGTCTACCGCCATCTAGAATCCCTGTTGATCTTGATGAAACTTCACTCATTCTATGTTCGTTTATTTAACTGTTTTTTGGTTTATTTGGTTTTGGGCTAAGCCTTGGCCTGCTGGGTTTTGGTTCTATTAACTGAGTGCAACTGGTCATTGATAAACTACACAAAACTTCCATTTTGGCTTATTCCCAGGTTCTGAAAGGATTCCAGCGTTCGAGAACAAATCATCGACAGAGCATCGTTTCGATGGTGGAAAGACAGCGTCTGCTAGAGGCCAGCAGAACCCAATTGCCAAAAATTGGTGAAAATTGTGAAGGTGCTTGGGACAAAGCACGCTGGGTTCTGATTGCCCAACGTGAACAGCTGAATGCCAATAAAATTGCTCCGACAGTGGACGGCCGTATTCGGAATTTGCGTGAATCTGTCTAGAAAACTGAGACAGTCGGCCCTTAGGAAAACAAATAAAAACATTCGATTTGATTCCCACTTGATTTTTAAAAAGCTTATGAAACCGAAATCAACTTTTGTGGTCAGTTTTTATATTATTTTGAGGAATAAAAAATTTTCAAATTGTTTTTTTTTTCAGTCTCAGCATTTCCTATTGACCGGTGGCTTTTGGCAGAAGTTAAAATGATCTCATTTGACATTGTCATAAACAAGCGAGCGATGTTGAAATGTTGAAACCAGTGTTCAAACGCATTATTTCTTCTAAAAATCACCAGTCCTGTAACTTCCGAACTGATCGAGAACTCAGAAGAAGTGATTATGACTACAACACTATAGCGGCTCATCTAAGTGGGTTGGCTGTCGACGGGTTGTCAAACATACGAGAAATGGCCGACCAGAAATCTAACGATAATCAACAGAGGAACTCCTAGAGATGATATATATATATATATATATATATATATATATATATATGGAAATGACAGTGGTGAAAATTCTACTAAAAAACCTGCGGAATTGGACTTTATTCACCGAATATGTCCTTATTGTTCAGTGCTAAAATTCGTCAAATCCTAGAATCCTTTAGTCAGTTTCGTTCAAACTTTGCGCATATAGTGCAAGTACTTTCTGGCGTACATTTCTATCTCCGGGTATCATTTACCTAAAAGCGAACAAATAAAGAATACGGATAAGAAAAATGTCAGATTATACATGCAAGAGGACTACAAATAGAGGAAAGATACGGACTGCAGGAATGACAGTGTTTGTGCCTCTTAGTCTTGTCACCGAATTTCTTCAACCACAGCGCAGGGATCCCGTGAACCCTAACACTAGTCCTACTGAATCCGCTGAGGGCAGTCTGCTGGCTGCTGTTCATATGTGACTGAATGTGGTCAACTGATCACCCATTGAAGAAGATACTGTAAGGAATCAAAATGGAAATAAAAACATTTTCCCATCGAAAACATTCTGTTCACGTACGCGAAAATGCCGTAAAGAGATTTTTATCAAAATAGGGGTTGTATTTTGATGGTTAGTTATGAACAGCTTAAAACGCCAATTTGAGTATGGGAGTTACTGAGGAAAAAGGCTTTTACGAGCTGATATCACATTACTGATTTTGGTTACCGACCACGTTTTTCAGGGTATTTTGACAAAGATTGTCTTTTCTTTTTGCCAAAGAAACGTTTTCTTTGTACGCAAAAATTCGATCATTCAAATGCCAGTTCCCGTTATCACTGAGAAGTGCGTATGGCGGTTCGGTTCTGTTCACCTACCGCTTAGTCTTCTTTTGTTTTTGAGGTTTATTTTTTCCAAGCCAAAATCAAACAGAACACAGTGGCTTTTTCGTGCCCAATCATACGTTGTCACCGGAATTTTGTTTGTCTCATTTAGAGTGTGCATATATGGTGAACTGTTTAGAGAATCACGGTGACTCCCGTCAGCCGGTCATCGGGGTTATTTTGTTCATCGATCCGCTAACGAAGCATACTGCTTATAAGAAACTTATTTCATAGGGTTGAGGATTGTGATTGTCAAAGCCAGAGTTGCTATCACGGATAGCTTCTAGCTACAGGCCTAATTTTTATCCAAGATTATTATAAGGGTGGAGGTATAAGTAATGTGCTGAAAAGGATTTGAATCGTTAACTGAATGTACGAAGTAGTTTTTGGCGTGGAAAGGGCTTGTAGAATATTGCGACTTTAGTAGTTTATTGGCAACACCTATTTTGAGTGAGACTCCGGAAGAATACAGAAAAATGATACGGTAGGACTTTTCAAGTTACTACCAAATGGTTTCTCAGGTTGGATTATCAAGATCGTTCCTTAACGAGACCATAAATTACCGTTGAGAAGCTGGATTGTACGAAACTAGTTCAGTTCGCCCTTGTAGATATGATGGGAATTCTCATTGCGATTCATCATGCATTGTCAACATCCAAATAACCATTGAAACTGACTGAAAAGTTTTGCGGCTACTTCTTAATTGTTAGGATTCATTGGCGGTGCCTAATCTGGTGCTTCAGAACTGATAGGCCAACCCTGGAAGAACAATTGTGAGTCAAACGTCCTAGCCATTATGATAGCCCAGCTGATGCTCGACGGTTCATCGGGCACCGACACCGCATTCACATTCATCACCGGATTTTGGAAGTCATTGACCATCACACACCGGGCTGCCGACTTCTAGGTGAGGAAGAAGACATTTCAAGCAAACCTCCAGTATGTAGCTACTTGGTTGTTCTCAGTAGCATGGGATTCAAAATGATTTTTCAAGTAATTTTTCATTTCGTATCAATACCAAACTTACCACAGAACTGTGGAAGCATTGCGGAGTTGCTACTCTATAAACCATTGAGGATCAACACGGCTAGTTGGGTGACTAAAGCTTTTGGCTCGCAATCGTTTATTCTGGGTTCGCTTCCAAGTTTCCGGGGGATGAGGTATCCTTTCTGATGGCTTCTCACACGGATAAAACAGGCGTAGAGTGCTTCATGGTAGTTCATGAGAAATTTGAATGTTAATATTACATGATGAACAACTCGGAAATCCACCGTTGAAATCTACCAGTGTGTGCCGATAAAAATTTCTTGGGCAATACAAGCTTCTGGATCTGTTTGGTGAAAACTCCTACCCAATCGAGTGAACTTATTCCCTTCATCTAAATGTTTGCCCTATGCGGCGATATTTGAAGTGTCGAAATCTAACAAAGCCCCTGTATTTGGCCGTGTTGCGCCGAAATTGCTTGTCGATCTACGTTGTTTTACAGAGTTATACTGTATGACAAACTTTCTCTTTCACTAGCGTTTTTGAATTCCTTACGTTTGCATATTTTGCTGAATTTCATGATTTTGGACATTCGCGCTGAAACCGAGTTGAACACTTAAAAGTTCATGAACACTAAAGGAAGCACCCATCGGGATGGAGATCTGTTCCCAGGCTTCACACTTTGGACAAAATCCGTATATTCTCCATTTTATGCGGTCGCGTGGAGGAAATTTTTTTTAATTTGAAAAGTTAGCTCATTCAGTTTGGCGGGATAAAGTTGAGCAAGTTGAAGCCACTCTTCTACAATAAGGTTGGTTGTATTTTGATATTGACTGAAGTCGCTGGAATTCGCCTTGACCGTTCTTCAAATGTGACTGACTACCATAACTTCCGCAATGAAATTTGCTGCTCCACTGAGACATGTTACGCAAGACCTGATAAAATTTTGTCCACACGTAGAACGGCTGCGCCAAGCTAAAGAAGAGGAAGACAAAAGTGGTTTTAGCATACCTTTAAGCATCTCACTACCGTTATCAAAATACGGATCAGACGGCTGAATGCAATGTGTAAGGACACTCTGATTGGAAAGTCTTGATAAAAATGCGAAGCTCAAAGTCAAAATTCAACACTGGACTCCCACGACTCAGCCATTAGTTCTGTTAAAAACTCTTGCAGCCACTGTTTCCTTCCCAATCTATTAAACGACCAGAAGTCATCCCCACTTTCGGAAGACTCAGTTCTGAGAACTTTGTCCAAAGTTAGGGAGAAAAAGAGTCGAAATAAACCCAGCATCCGGACTTCCCCTCATTCCCTATCATGGTGTTTTTATATATTCTGTTATTCTCTTTAATCTTCAGCACGGTTTCCTGTATTTATCTGTTTTCGGTGATCTAACGTGGCTGACATATAATGGCAAATATATCACAAAAAATTCTTGTGACGCCTAATTAACAATAGACCTCACCCTCAACCGTTCCTGGACAATTCATGTAAATCTTTTTTCCAGGTTGTTTAGATTTCCTCCCTCTGTTCCTTTAAAGTGAGTAGGCTCAGATTACCTTATACACTTGATTTTCCGTTTGGTGATTCGTGTATTATCATCCTCTAACTACTGTTCTCCAGCATTCCTTCCTGACTTGAAAGAGAGGAATTTTATCCCTATCTTCAAATCTCTGAACCTACTTCCGTTTGCTGTTGAATTGATAATGACACTGTTGCTAATTTAATTGTTCAAAAACATTCTGATACCTGTGGTGGAGTTTCAAGACGTTGGGTGTCCAACGGTAACCACTGTGTTCACGCAACAATGTCCGAGGCTTTTAATCATTTATCAACTCGTTCCACATTTAGGCATTTTCCTTATCGCACCTCTGCATATACGGACTGTCTTATTTTTTACCTTGCTCGTTTTCATGTCGATCGCAAACTGGTAATGAGTGATTTTAGAATTCACCTCCACTTATAATGGTTTTGTGTTTTTATTTTCATCCATTATTACTTCATCACGCCGATTCTGTAATCAAAATGGGTTTATGTATTTATTTGCCTTGCCTCTAAATATTTGTTAGACGTTTTACCTAAGCTGAAAACAAGGACTAATTGATTTAACCAGGTTTGACTTAGGTTGATTTTATGGTAAATGTGTTATCTTTCATTCCTCGGTCGGGTTGCCTGGATCATTCTTGTTGCAATATCCAGAACTCGGAACAATTTGTTTTCTTAATCGATATCTCGACTGTGTTATCAAAGTTTCCCTCTGTCATAGGTCATCTCCCATTTGACAATTTTATGATAATCCGTCTGGCATTTTCTGCCCGCATATAGCGGGATGGGCTCTCCAGTACTGTTCTCACTGATCTTTTCTATCACCCACCACTCCAAATTGATGCCCGCCTCGATCGTCTTAATTCGAGTCTCAATTACCCACGATATTTAGTGTGCCTATTCCTTGGAACGTAACTCTGTCACCGTTCCAACCAAAGCCGGCAATTTAGGGGCTCCGTCGCTCCGTTTTTTTCTGTTCCTCTACACTGATTGGTTCGCGTTTAGTTCCATACTTATCCCCTTCATGAAGCGTAATGCGATTCGCCAATGAGACGTCAGTGTGCCAACTTCCTCGGTATTGTTTGACTAGCTCTCTACTATCTGCTTCTGTTTGTTGTGGCCCTATTCATCCGCGATTTTGAAATATAAATTCTCCGGCCGGGATGCGAGCTGCTTCATCAACCAGCCACTTAATAAATGGAAGAAGCTCCATTGCATGAGATACCGAATAAACCGCAACAAGGATAAATGACGTTCGATGAACAGGACTTTTAAAGTTCATATGTATACATTTCACGATTACTAGCTAGATGCGTGTGGGCTTGCGTAAATACATTTGACCGACTGCCTATTGGACTATATGATTCACGAGCAGACCTCAGGCCGTCCTGTCAACTTTACTGCCCGAGATGACCAGGCTCCTGTTTCGTCCTCACCAGTGATGCATATACCCTACCACAACCACAGCTTGAACCCTGGGTTTTTCACTGGAAGTCGTGTGAGTTATTACCTCATGACCAGTTCACGTTCAATTTAATAGAAATGACTGATTGGAGTTTGCTCACATATCGCCATCCGTGATGGCCAATAGTACGTGACTGCTTCGAGTTGCTGAAAACTGAGAACTGGGAAAAGGTGTTTTGTTCTTTTGCTTCCGTGTAGTGTTGGCAGTTTCCATATACGCACTTACAAGTTTATCAGTTAAGTGTGAAGTTAAACAGCTGATCCAATCGACAAATTCGCTGATTTATTTCGGTCAGCTTTTGGACTAAACAGCCAATTCACTGTAGATTCAAGTTATGTTATGGTTTCCCGTTGGTATGTTGTCCGATGTGCCCATAACATTTTTCTGTAATCAAAAATATGACTGACTTTGGTCTCAATGAAGTTGGAGAAAGTTTTCCAACAAAATCCGTGGCACCAAGAAAACAGCAACGGTTAGGTGAATGATTTACTAATTATCCAAGGATTAACATTCAAATTATAGGAAGCTGTACAATAAAAAGGCGATTAAAATAAATTGTAATTATCCCAATCGATTTAGGAATAACATCTGATATTTCTGTGGTTAGAAAGATATGTGGCAAGCGCAGGCAGCCTTCAGTGAGGACAGCAATAAATGGTGAATCATCCAGAAAAGTGTGCCGGCAATAAAGTTGGGTGAAATGCTTGATTATTTTTCTAGCATAACAAGAATGTTCCAAAGACTTAGCAGGGAAGTCAAAACAACGTGATGTTGAAGGCGAACAGAAGCTGGATTATCGATGGTAAGCAAAAAGCCAGGTAACCCTGCCGAAAAACCTAAAGATAAAATTACAGGAAAAATTAGAATTCTTTGAAACAGGTTGCATATCATAGTGCCGCAGTGTGCCGAAAGAGCGAAACAGAGCTGGACACGTTTGTTGATCTATGAAAAATCCGAATTGTTAGATCGACTCCGAACCGTGCACATGCCGCTTTTTACCCCACGAAAAAACTGTCAGACGAAATTCTCCTCCTTGCTTGTCGAACAATCCCAGTCTGTTTGATCGTCTGCTAACTGCGTTCACATTTCTTGTCCTTCCTCTGATCGTTTTCATTCGACAGTCACGAATGAGTGCAACCATTCTGGCCCTAAAATTGAAGGCATTTACTGTCAGCTTGTAATCTGAAAAAGTAATGAATGTTTTCGGCTGAGGGTTTCCATTATCTGCAGGCGGATGCTTTCGATTTGCTCACCGTCCTTTCACTGGCATTTGTTTCTGGTTGCTTTCCAAGATAAAATCAATCGATCCTTCCATCATTTGGGAAAGCGGTCTACTCTAGGGTGTAATTTTCTCATTTGCGGGAGGTTATTTGTGGGAAATAAATTTTACAGGCTTTCGTGACCACCGATGGAGTACTCTACGACAGGCAAAAACTGATTTCCACTTTCTAATCTGGCGGTTTTCGAGGCGATTCCTGATCACAAAATTTTGTGGTCAATAGTCGAAGGCGAAAACAGAACTAAGGAGTTCTTTCTGAACCGGGATTCGACATAATGAGCACCATATTTTCCTCCAAGAATTTTCTCTCAAAGTAACCAAATATATGAGTGCGCTAAGCATGGTAACATTCAAAGCATTGAAAAAAACCTTTGTCAGTTATGATAAATTTCGCTGAAATGCAAGCTTAAAAACTGCAATGTTGGCCACCGAATGCACTGCAGTGTAACATCATAGCCGAAATGAATATGATGAGAAAGACTGAGTCTAGATCCAGTGGCAGCTAATGAGTACGATGAATATATATATATGTATATATATTGTCGCTCGTCAGGTATGCGTACCCGATGCTCTCTTGTCCAAACATCCACATACTTGTACACTCCGAATTGATTGATATTTCTCACCAGAATCGAATCTGTAGCAACAGGAGTGTGCATGGAAGCTGTTCGTCCAACAGTCCACAGAACAATCACAACTGTGATTCGTTGATAATTCTTTGTCAGTTCGGCTGACCCAACCTTAGGAACGAGGGCAGAATGCCCCAGAATATACGTATGTATATATAGAAGCAGGAAGTAGTATCTGGATGCGTAAACAAAATTTGCCCGGGAGCACACGACCGGTTTCGCGGTTATTGTCGCTCGTCAGGTATGCGTACCCGATGCTCTCTTGTCCAAACATCCACATACTTGTACACTCCGAATTGATTGATATTTCTCACCAGAATCGAATCTGTAGCAACAGGAGTGTGCATGGAAGCTGTTCGTCCAACAGTCCACAGAACAATCACAACTGTGATTCGTTGATAATTCTTTGTCAGTTCGGCTGACCCAACCTTAGGAACGAGGGCAGAATGCCCCAGAATATACGTATGTATATATAGAAGCAGGAAGTAGTATCTGGATGCGTAAACAAAATTTGCCCGGGAGCACACGACCGGTTTCGCGGTTATTGTCGCTCGTCAGGTATGCGTACCCGATGCTCTCTTGTCCAAACATCCACATACTTGTACACTCCGAATTGATTGATATTTCTCACCAGAATCGAATCTGTAGCATCAGCAGTGTGCATGTGGACTCTTCGACGATGAGCTTCCGTGCACACTCCTCATGCTACAAATTCGATTCTGGTGAGAAATATCAATCAATTCGGAGTGTACAAGTATGTGGATGTTTGGACAAGAGAGCATCGGGTACGCATACCTGACGAGCGACAATAACCGCGAAACCGGTCGTGTGTTCCCGGGCAAATTTTGTTTGCGCATCCAGATACTACTTCCTGCTTCTATATATACATACGTATATTCTCGGGCATTCTGCCCTCGTTCCTAAGGTTGGGTCAGCCGAACTGACAAAGAATTATCAACGAATCACAGTTGTCATTCTTTCGTGGACTCTTCGACGAACAGCTTCCATGCACACTCCTGTTGCTGCAGATTCGATTCTGGTGAGAAATATTTGTATATATATATATATATATATATATTGTTCTACAGGCCAATGTGATCAGGAAATTTGTCACACAGTTAATGCATAGACTGTTATTAACAGAAGCATGTGTGTCTCCCTCGGCACCACAAGTCAGTTGGTCTGGGTAGACGGTTTCAACTCTGCAAGAATAATTTCAATGTAGCGATTCGTTGTACATAAATGAGGCTACTCGAAAATAATGTTTACCTCAGACGTTAGATAGATGCGCAATCCATTTGCTATTTGTGCTTTCATCCGCTTGATAACGGCTCCTTTCAGCGATTGTCGATCTGCAACCATTTTATTAAAACAGAAAATCAGCCGCACTGGGGAGAGAATTTTGCATTGCTCAAGGATGGTTAGCAGTAAAGTTAAATCTCATCGGATATTGTGAAGCATTTTAATCGATTATCTGTTATTAGGCGAATTTTATTCCATCGTTCAGCTTATGGAAACAAAATGTTTTCAACGCAGCAATTACGGTAAACAAGTAGCTATGCAGTACTGATGATTCCTAACAAGGATGAAACAGATGTACATTGCTTCCATGGTTTCTTAATGATGAGCTGAGCGATCATATCATTTGATGAATTTTCCCATGAAAAATTTTATTCTAACCATGACAATGGGATAAAAAACAACAGTAAATCACAAAAATCACGATTCGATTTAGAATGGTTTGACGAGTACTTCTAGAGTGACTGTATCCTAGATCTTCGTCACATCGCTAGATCGCGACACAGGTTCAATTATATAAAAATGAGAATCAGCAAACAAGTGCGGCAAAATTTTCTAGGCTGTTCAACAGGGCTAGAAAATTTAGTGATATTTCGAAGATGTCAAGAACTTAAATTGAATTGTCTGAGCTCATCTGAACCGCGAATATTTTGTTTTACTCAAACGGCTAAATTTCCGTAGACGTCGATATTTGTAAGTATTCAATCTTTATTGGCTTCAGGTAAAACATTTGTTAACCAGGGAACGCAAACACCAATCGAAAATACGTTATAATTGCACGCCAGTAAATTCTATGTTGCCTAATTATTCTGGGTCATATCCAAATAATATGACGTTATTCTCTTCATTTACTTTATTCTTGGTGTGTGATTTTGAAGCCGTGGTGTTCTTATTGGTTCCGCTGGAATAAGCATGGGTCGAAGGACTTTGAAGGCCGTCAGGAAATGTGTAAAATTAAGTGAACAATACGAATCATGGATGAGCGAAACGGATATTCTGTCTGGACAATAATAAGTTCTCGAAAGATCTACTGCTATTGGTATTCACTCATTGAGTATTGATAATGTACTGAAAAGATAAAGGACAACTAGCTCACATTGTGGGTGACGAAGGCAGTTATTTATTCTCGGGTTGGATGTCTAATGTATAAACACTGGATACATAGAGTTGGTTGGGTTATTTGAAGTAACGTGTGTGCGTCTGTGCGGTGTCGTGGAAAAGCGATATCGAAAGCTCATTGTTTACGATTGAGAAAGTTCCGTTAAATGTAGTTCACATGGGATGGATTACTTACTTCCAGCTAAACAAGACTTCGTGGTGGGGTCTACGTCGTGGCTGGCTGTCGTTTTTACAGTACAGTGAAGAAAGCAGGGATGGGTTAAAGAGGCTTTTTTGAAAACAGAGTTGGGCATACCAACTTGCCGTTAATAGATGAAGCCTACGGCCGACCTTTGGAGAGCATACCAGGATCTCATAGATTCACGAGGTTGATTGCAGTAGCTTTAATAAACGAATTATTTCGCTGTATAAAGATCGCCTTGGAAACCTTCATTTTACAAACTCGAAAGTGGGCAAGCCTCTCCACTAGAAGTGATGACCATCCTCGGTTTCCTGTTTGGAAAACCCAAGTTAATTACTTCTAGTTAAAGCATTACTTTCAGTTTCATTTCAAAATGTTTGCCTCATACCTCGATTTCGGCGTGTATTGTTCAAATCCCAGTTGCTGCCTACAGTATGCAGACAAAATCCTTATTAAGTACATGAAAGCAAACTTAAGGCCCAGTACATTGATAAAAGTACTAAAAAGCACCAACAAAAACGGACATATTTTGGGCCATTTTGAGATCAAATCCTCGGCGCTGTTCCTGATGTTCTCTGCATTGTTATCATCGGTTTTTAGGTCATCTGTAAGAGAGGAAACGCAAACAGTTGTATGTTGCTTAGTATTATTGTGTGTGGCATTTTATTATTCTCAGGTGCCCCCACCTATCCTTTATTGAAAAACGGTATTCGCCCACGAATTCCTCTTCTTTTCCTATGGTTAGATGTTTGGAAGTGATTCCATCATTCGCAGATGGTGTGGTTCAGCCCAGTGGGTACCTGCATTCAGAGAGTTGTTTGACTTTCTTATGTGAAGAGGCTACTGACGTACAGATTGACTGACAGCAGTGCTGGAGCAATTGTCCCTAATTTCTTGCACGATATTTTGCAACCCATTGTAATGAAAGTTTGACGTGTTCGGGATTGTATTAACAGCAGATGATATCTAACATGCTTTGTGTTGACGTCGTCTGTTCACCTGAGTTCAATAGAAATTTACGTTCTGTAAAAGTTGGGATCACCGTGGCCGAGAATGTTCTTATTAGTGGTACAGTTGTACAGCCGAGATTACTTGCAACCGTTTCAGAATTGTCCATTTAAGACAGCCTCTTCTAACTCATTGAGGATATTCTACGAGTGTTGCTAAAGCTAGTCCTTTTGAGGAGAATCGTATGAACAGCAATCCAATCTGTTTCACTTTCATCGAATTATACATAACATCACAATTTCTAGCCACCACAATGCAACTAATGTATCACGTCAGGTGAAGCAACTTTATATTCATCTTCCAAAGGTTCTGTGTTTAGGAAGAAAAAGAAGCACTCGAATTTATCACTCCAAATAGTGAAGGCAAAGAGCATGCATTGTAAGCTAAACTTTATGTCTAAAGCCTCAGAGTTGCAGATAGTACGAAGTCTGAATTTGTGACGAATTATATTTCTCTCCGTGACAATTATCAAACGGTTCAAATTTTCCCGGGCTCACGGACGATCAGCCTCGGTTTTTTCATTGAATTCTTGAAACAGTGTAAGGGCCATATTTCATAACTGCTAGGACCCACTTCAAAGGGTAGGTGGATAGTGACCTTGACTCTCAAACCTGGAGGGGCAAAGAACCACATAAGTTATCGTCAGATCAAATGAGTTTCCCGCGGGATACTAGCGGGCTGCCATCTACCATTAAAGTGTCCAGCAAAACTGGGATTCGAATCTCCGATCGCCTTCGAGGGAGGGAAGTATAATCTACCGAACCACCGCTGGTCAGACAGTCCTATTAGGCCTGGCGTTTTTGACTCCTCAAGAGATGAGCTGACAGATGCATGCAAATTAGTGCTCAGGAAAAATGGAAGAAAACAGGACAAACTTTGACGCTGTTTTCTCACACCAAGGAACGCTGCATAAGCTGGACAGTAAATACAGTGATACATTCGACAAAATCTTGCATCTAAATACATACAACGAAACCAAGCGCAATCAAATGTCTTCGTTATGCAACGCAGTGAGAGAGAATTTGCCAGCTTAAGCCCACTAAACTTCTTAGTAGTGCATAAAGAAAAAATGATGCACGCTGGAATTAGACGACAGGTATGAAAAGATAATAGCAAAAAGCGAATGAACGCCCATGAATACCATTTGAGCAGACCATCAGTGGAAAGCTCTGAAGTCATTCCTTACTAATTCGCGATGTACGCGCAAAACGAACAAAAAAGGGGTATGGCTGTTTCCGTTCTTGGAAGTGCGACAGAACAAACCTTAAATGTTAAAGGAGTTAAAGAACGGGAAAAGGTGTTGGAGAATTCTGACTGAAGAAAATGGCTAGTTTTGGGTAGCAGGCTTGTTATCTGGTTAAACAACCAAAGGGCTTTTGATCAGTAAAACGTCCAAGTATGTTTCCGCTAATTACACCCCACTATGGACTGACGGTCATATTTTGAACAAAATGCTCTGCATCTATTTCTTACTAACCGGAAAAGAACAATGACAAATGGTGAACTCATGTACCAAGAGACGTAAATTGGCACGGCGGAGGACAATTCATCTAAGTACTTAATTATCTGAGCTTTTAGCATAAAATGGTTTGCTTACCGTACGGAGCACATTCAAAGTTTACTGATCTAAGAAGTGACTTAGGCTTATAATGATTGGAAATAATCAACAGAAGGATAAATTAGAATATATTTAGTACTAATTGACACATTTAGAACGTCTCTGCGTGCCGGGAATCCCGTCAATATTACAACGGATACTAACATTCT
This sequence comes from Fasciolopsis buskii, assembly GCA_008360955.1. NCBI lineage: Eukaryota > Metazoa > Platyhelminthes > Trematoda > Plagiorchiida > Fasciolidae > Fasciolopsis > Fasciolopsis buskii. Next base: position 125,812 of record LUCM01000849.1, on the reverse strand, counting down.
TAAGGCCGTTCGACAACGGAGAATGGGAAAAAGATCAGCTGTTAATTCCGTTCATATTATCTAACTCTAAGACTTCCGTCGGTATTATAGAAACAACCAAAACAAATTCACCACCGGATTTGGATCCAATGAAGTTGGGGAAACAGGAATCGACTCACTGCATTGGGTGTTGAGGGTTAGAACGTATCATTAGCAAATTACAGGGGAACCTGGGAGGGACAAGGATTTTTTGCTACCTAGTGAACAAACTGCGTAAACTGAATGACACATTTAAAGCAGTAGGATCAGTGCTGTTTTCTGAAGAAGTTTACACTGATAGATAAAGTTAAGGGCGTTGGATTGATTTGAAAACTCAGGCCTTAGGATGCAAGGAAAGAATAAATTGAATAATCAGCGAAGCTCCGCGCACCATATGCGGACATTAGAGGTTTGTGCGTAAATCGAATGAGATCAGAAAATGAAAAAGTTTTGCGAAAATGCGCTGACGCCCGCTGTTGATACGGTAAGATTTAGCACGATGACAGAGAGAAAAGAGACAACTGGAGGCCCTGAGTGTTCCCGAAACCGATTATCTACAGAGATATTTAGATGTTGGCAAACGTATCCGGAAGCAAACTCTTGAAAAATAAGTTTTCCCAAAATCGGGGTAGTTACCAAGAGAAAAAACTTGCGGCCTGGGAGGGAGAGCTACCCCTCATTGTCCAACCCAGCAACCGAGTTCACAAACAGAGAGATATATTATACGGAGCAAAACTGGCTGGGCTTCCGATTTCAGCCACTTCCTCAACAATTGGCAGGATTTAAGCAAACTGCTTGATGACATTTAAGTTCCAGGGGGATCTGCCTAGAATCAAGTGTTTAAGATAAAAACGATTCTTTAAAGCATGCACTAAGGAGAAGATGCTGGTCATTTTTCGGTGTGCACAAAGGTACTATCCTAAACAAATGACTAGGATTAAGGCTTTGCTCATTCCTTTAGGTTGAGTCGAATTATTGGTTCAAGTTTGTTTGGGCGTCACCTTTAGTGATATCAAGCATTGACTGACGGCCTCGAATGCAAACACAGCCAATGTCCTGCTTACGGAGTTTGTGCTCTGAGAGTGAATTCTGAAGGCCAGTTAATTAAACAAAATTATCCTCAACCCCACACATCACTCGCAAGTAATTATGAGATAGTTACAAGTACTGGAGAAAACCGACTTGTTAGCGGAAGTGAACGTAAGCTGAGACACGTCAAATGCTGCTTTACCCTCCGGATTTACTGGTCTCATCCTTGATCAGTCGACTGACGAATGAACCTCTGTTTTTGGCTGAGTACTTTCGTTCGTTGATCTTGTTACACTGTTTCTCTGAAGAAGCTAAGTTGACCCAGGTTGATTAGGACTAAATGCCTGATGAACTTCAGTTAATCTCGAAGCAGCTACGGAGAGCAAATGTTTTGGACCCTTGACAGTAAACTTGTTTATTAATTCCTCTTTTATCGTATAGGTGAGAAAGTTTAAAACTTTATATACTGACCCACATATATCATTACCCTACGAAGAACTGAATGCTTAGAGATTACATCACGATCTCTGTAATCTATTTGTTAATGGTTATTCAGAATACTGGAAAAATATCCTTGGATGTTTTTGGGGTAACAATGAGTCCAGGTATATACATGTTTTACTCAGATTTTTACGTATCTATATACAATAAAAAACTAAAAGTGATGAAATACAATGAATTGAAAGAAATTTAATTAAATTAGGTAGACGGTAAAGAGTTTCATTGCGACACATGACTGATCTGAGTCATAACTTGAGGCGGCAGACATTACCGTTGTAGCTGGACCTATGAGCATTCCGATGCAGTAGGAAGGGATCTCGCTCACGTTGTTGGTTTTTATGCGTAGGTGTTCAATATCAGCGGCAAATTCTTTGGTGAAAGCTGGGAAACCAATATCCTTGGGGTATTGGTTCAGGTTGACCTCAAGCCAAGAAGACGCGGGCGAAATTACTGCCGACGGACTGATAAGCACAGTATATACTGTTTCAACTCCAGCCTGTAGTTGGTTTTAGCGTTCGACTTCTGGACTATAAGCACTTATTCAGTCAGTCAAGCTGCCACGTAATTGAACCGTAATTGGATAAATTTGACCCGGATGATTCTTTTGGTATCAAAATGAACAAGAGGTCCACGCACGTCCTTGTGGTTCACTTTATGTTCGCTACGCAACATGCTTGCATGTCATCAAAAACGTTCACTGAAAACCGTGGAGATAATGGTTGGTTGGAAGAATCCCAATTTCGTTAGGGCCAAATAGTCAGCATTTTTTAGATAGAACACTATTGTTCTTGCATGAGTGCTAGATGAATAGCAATGTCCTGTTCATGAGTAGCCCACAAACGCACGATCACATAATTCATCAAGATTTGTCATTTTCCTGTATTTTGAGCCCAAGGGTATGAAATAGTTTGTGCGCAGTTCGGTGTTTGTCAAGTTTCAGATATTTATAATCTTTGGTAATGGAGCAATTTATAATTGTGTGTCGCAAATGTTTCACCCCAGAATCCCGGTATACTCTCCGGTCGTTAACGTAACGAGATCACTGTTGTGGGCCATTCTCGCTATGGGCGCTATTCATTTAGCCAGGTACGCATTAGTTGCCACACTCAATAACCGCTTAACTTGATAAAAGTCAATGCAGAGAATGCAGCAGTCACTGACAGTTTGGTTGACTCAGACCATTCTTACTCACAATGACCTTGAAGATAGTGAATGCACGCTAAGTGAACAGGATTAAGTGAACCTATGTCGTGGTACACTGAGAAAATTGAAAACCGAGGAAATTTTGTGTGTGATGAACTGGTCTCAGTAAATGTCATCAATAAATCAAATTAACGAATTCTTATCATTTGTACAGACACAGGTCATTTTGTAATAGGTCAAAAGATTTATCGTGTTTGGTTTATTCCCCTGGCTATTCTGAGCTGTTGCCGTAAAGAAAACCGCTCACGAAAAACCCAAACAACTCAAGTGAACGAGGTACAATCAGTAGAGGCTTTAAGGTAGCAATCAATAGGAGTTTGAAACTTTCGACCATCAAATCAGTAATCAAGGGAACACTGAACGAGGTAAGCTCCCGATATTGCAGTTGGTCCGTTACATGGTAATCGCTTCTTTTAATTTGGTGGGGTTCCGGAAACATCATCTAAGCTGAAGTTTGTTAGCGTTTTGCTGAAGAAATATCATTCAAAGTGAGGCCATTTAAGCCATTCTTCCCCGGATTTTGCATTTAAATCAGAGCGCATGTGAAACAAACTGTGAACACGAGGCCACCCCCAGCAGGGCGGAGGTGCCAGTCGACAGTGAGAGGTTTCGGAGTCTCTTACTGGTTATGCCTGAGCAGTAGGTCACGATTCTGGCGTGAACCGCTCACCTGATGTTCGTAAATGTTGAAATAGATTTAATAAATATTAGCGTACGTTGTCAGTTCACTACACTTTTAGGTGATACATCAGTGACTTTTTATCTATTATATGTCATCTTAGCATATTTTGACCGGAACAGATGGAAAATCTAGGATTAATCTGGAAGCAAATTTGCAACAATGTGTGAGTGATGTCTACTGGACTCATATTAGAAAAAGCCAGTTACCATGACAATAGTAAACTTGTTGACGAAGTGATTCACAACAGAGCATCAGATGGCAATTTATGCTGCAGACCTGGAGCAGACTTTCCTTGCGCCTGATGTTTAAAAAAATAGGTCAACCGTTTTCAGAAAACACATATTTGTTTATTGATAACATTGAAAGTGCCAGTGCAAGCCGAATTACTTGAATACTGAATCACGTGACTCCAGCTGACTTTATACAACAGTGCATTCATTCCCCGACAATCAGTGAATCAAGAATGATTCAAAGTGCAACTTTCATTCAACTATAAGACAATGTTTACTTCGAAGATTCCAGTTAGGCATTCGGAGCCAACTATCCAATAACTTCTGATCGATCGAAACGTATTACGTTGTGCACATTTGTTATCTTTGAGGCTATCGAAAAGATTACTTAACTTTTTCCACGTGTCATCTAGCAAATCTGGTATACTCTGTGCCTCGATAAGTGGTCCATAAAAAAATTACACTGAATGTCACGACGTTAACCGATTTACGAGTAATTACATCCACACGGTCGAATCCACTTATTTCGTTCCGACGCACTCGAACAATCCAATCAGGGAATTCCGGTTAGTCTTCATCTATTTTACAAATTTTACAATCAGGATTAGGGGTCTCGAAGGCAATTAGTTATCATAAAGAAGAGCAATCTGTTCAGGTTTTATTCTTCCTCACCATATCGCCTCTATCTAAATGCACAGTAGTTAAAGAACAAATATATTGAGGGATATTAATAACGCGTATTACTCTTTTCAGTCGATCGCGTTGAAAAATCTGAGAACCATCCACTACTCGGTTATTAGTTGCAGTGAATGGGCGTTAAAGTTAGATTTTATTCAGTCATCCCACTGCTGCTGATAATCAACTAATACATAACTCTCTCAGTTTGCTACAAGAAAAGAGTAAGGTTAAATGACACCTACCAGTCCTACTAATCTGCTTTCTCTACTAATCCCGCGGTTGTAAAAATCTGCTGAATTTACCAGGGGGCGTAAAGTTTTCTTGATCTGCGGACCGAAAAGTTCCATCAGGGCTACCTCCCAATGACAACCAAAGGGGGAAATCCAATCTTCAGAGTACACCAGAAATTTGGATCAGATCACAAATAATTGACTTTGCAGTCGACCTGTCAATAAACAACCTTGTTATCGGTCTAGTGTCTACGTCCACAGAGGACAGAAAGTTTTACCTTTATTGAACACTTACCGGTTGCTGCTAACGCTACTAAAACCTAACAATGAATCTATCATTCCTGAACACATCATATACTACATCCGATTTCATGCCTTGTATACTGACAATAAAAAGTCTCAATGATCATAAATACTTATGACGAACTAAACTGTGCCAATATACTCGCTTGGTTACCCTCCGGTAAAAGCCAAAATCTACTGCCTATGATATCAGATGTGGTAACGTATACACATCGTTCATGTACAAAACATGACTGTGTGCGATAGCATGCTCTTTTACCCTACCGTCCAGTGAAATCTATCGACCCGCATTTCCGTTTCCATTCTGATCTTGTATGTATCGGTGATATTTCCTGAACAAGTACGTCGGAACACACGCCTGGAGACGAAATTTTTCATGGATCCATGTACGTGCTTTTTCAGTTCGGATGGATTAATTCTATGCTCAAATTTATTCATTCCTCGGAGTGTAGGTCAATATCTCGGACAAAATAAGATTTGGGGGTAGGATAGTGTCTCCATTGCCTGTGTGTACTCCAGTCACACTCTCGCCCACACATTGGGACTTCCAAGTCCCCCTCATCTTTACGATTTCATGACAATTAACTTCAATCGAGCCATTGGTTAAGCAATTTAAGTTTCAAAATCACCGCCACGTAATGGAGCAACACGTAGGGGGTCAATAGAAACAATTTCGCTTCTATGCATACTGTCACTAATGCGATCAATAAAATGTCTCACTCTGGAAGGGGTGTTGGATTTTGCGTTTTTTCCAAACAAAACAAATGGTTTCCTTCTATTTCGCATAAACTCGTTCTCGAAGCAGCTACCTCAAAGAGCTTTTATTCTGAAAATCTTATTTCGGATGTGCAATCGTTTCGTGATATCCAGTTTACGATTTGTTGTTTTATTGCTATTGTACCAGCTATCTCATGGTCTAACTGGAAATGAGCGCCAAATTTTCCTAGGCGAGCATAACAAGTACAGAAAAATGCTGATGCAAGGTCTAGTCCCGGGTCAGCCAAGAGCAGCCCCAATGCAAATGTTGGTAAGTAAACCCCATTTCGGGTGCATTTATCTGAAGTCTTTCTGACCAACATACGGAATGCTGAAAGGCATTCACCTGGCGAAATGTTGTACATGTCGAATGGAAAAATAGTCAACTTAACTGTTTGTCATTGACAAACTTCTAGTCATAAATCACCAACTCCCAGGAATCTGTTGAAAGTCGGCTCGAACTATTCAAAGACTGAAATCGCCATTTTTTTAATCTGGTCAATAAAAAGTCGAAACTTCAATCTCGTTTGTTCCCTGACTACTGTCGATACACCATACGGTCCTGGATATCGTAAACAACTAACATAAAGTTCGCACTGCCTTCTGTATGTGAGCCAGCGTAAGCAAGCTTAAAGTCACACAACCTGGGTCTCAAAAATATAAACAGTGACTAGAGTTAAACGTTTTACATCCTGGTTCAAAATCTAGATGCTAATTGATAGACACGAGATTTTGAAAATCTCAGATGCCTAATCAGGTGCACCTTTATTTTCATGGAATCCGGACAGAGTTTCGCCTCGGGGTTGGCTGTCCAACCATTGGTCTTACAGTAAAAACCCAAGTAGTTACTGTAGTGCACTTATGAAACAAGAAAGGTTTCAGCAACGTCGTGGTCAGTAGCCTGAGGAAGGAGAAAAAGGGTAACTGTGGAGAGAAACCACGGAACAGGTTTTGTACGTCCGGAAAGCTGGGCATGCTCAACTAAACTGGATATAAATCCTGGTCAGAACCAAATTCATGGTCCCTACTATCTTTTTTAAATTTGTGACTTCGAAAGGAAACAAAGGTCTCGGATAATAAATAGGATGGAGTTGGTCTCGCTAAGATATCATGAAACTCTTGCAGCTTACAGTGTGAAATTGGCCGAAATCGAAAATTAAAAAATGTGTACGAAACTGTTTGTGATGTAATCTTATAATGTATTTAAAAGCGAAGTTTTGAAGAAGGTAACTGATAGCTTTACGAATCGTTTCACTGAATTCAAGAAAAACACTGCAACAAACAACCATGGTTTTTACCCATCCGCTAGCGCGCCAACACACGTAGACATGAATCGCTCGACGAGGATTTATGAGTTATAAACTCTAAATAAACAAATTCTGTTCCCTTATGTGTATGTGCTTAAGAAATTCTCAGTGCTATGACTGACACATGCGAATCAGATTTGCAAATGACCAAGTGACCTTTGGAGTGGCAAGTTGGCTAGAAAAGATCCGGTTTTTGCAAGGACTGCTTTTGAACACCAATAAACAGGATCTAGAACAAAGACTAGACGAAAGTAGACTTGACATTGCCAATTTAAGCAGCCTTCTTCTTAGCTTGTAAGCTAGTTTGAAGGCCTCAGTCATACCTCCATGTGTGGTTGAAATCGATCACATTTCACTGGTTTCCATTGGCTTAATATTTAACCAAGCCGGACGGTACACGTAAGCTAATTTTCCGGGAAGGGGAGATGCATCCCACACTCCTCAGTTCCAAAGAGATGCTCAACTCGGCATCGTGAGATCCATTCGTAATCTAAAAGCGAGCAAGACATTGCGAACCGGTGATATACATAAGTGTATAGATATACGTAAACGTATATACATATACAAAGGTTACCGTTACTAGGGACAAGCAGACATCTGAAATAGTGGCTCCAGTCTGCATACATCAAAAGCCGCCACGCCAAAGAAAAGAGTTCGTATGAAGTGGTTTGTAAGCCAATCGAGCAAACATTCAGGCAGCAAGTATCGATTAGTGATATAATCCAAGATAAAATCCGGTTCAAGTTCCTACTATTTGCATAAAACTAATCAAGTGTTGAATAAACAAATCCCAACGATGTTCTTTTCGGGCCCATATACTTCGGATTGTGATAATAAATCTCATCGAAGTCTAAAATACAGAATGTTTAATTTAGATTTTATTTATTAAAGGTTATCAAACAAAGACAGGTCAAAAGCAATCCACGTTTGACGTAACGGGGAAATCCGGTTTATGACATCGGTGAGAACGAGTTGATACGACGAAGCAACAAGGGGCTAGTTCCAAAAAGGCAATTAATTATGGTCGAATGATGCGTGTTATGGTACGTGTTGTGGTTGGTTCACCTTTCATACATATCAGTTAACAGTGTTCAGTGGTCATACGCAAATTCAGTGCAGTTTAAAACTTGAAGCGGCCTTTCTCCTACCGGAAAATGAACGACAATTCTCCCGGGTGCATCAAACGACTTTTTGTCACTTCTATTGTCTTCTGGTTTGCGAATACCTAGACGTGGGATGATGAACTGGCTCGCAAAGCGCAATTGTTGGCCAACAAGTGTCAAGTCGGTCATGATTCATTAGAAGAAAGGCAGACAAAAGCGTTTTATTGGGTTGGTCAAAACTGGGCTGGAGCACGCAGTATTTCCGGGTGAGTTATCGTTTTTTGCCGTTATTTATGGAGTATTCGGTTAAGAAAGGCTTATGGGTATTGGAACAACGTGTCCTTATATACTGCGAGGTTGAAGAATTCTTGAATAACGGAGGAAGGATTAACATTTTGCTCTATACCACTTCCCAATTACTTCGGAATCATATCGGAGTTGTTCATGAATTGCACCTGAATGGCTTATCGAAATCTTGTTTCTATAGGTCTAAAAAGTGGTCCATCTTAAATGGTCACATGGTGCATTGATTAACTGGGCATTACTGTACAGCCCGCAAGCACACCCGATCTTTCTATGTCTTTTGAACGATACTAATTTTCTTACTCAATTTTGCTTATATTAGGCAAATCCGGATTGTTTCTGCACAATTCCGAAATAACCCCGTAAGTGGTATGGTAACCTAGGTTAGCGTTGTGGTTCTGGTTATTGCTTAATGGAGGAATAGAAAATTGCGTAACTTGGTAGATGGTTACTTTTATCGAAAATCTCAACTCCTTTGCTACCAACAAGAACACAATTTTTGATAATTCTCTTTCAGCCAGTGTAGTAGATGCGAAATAACTTTTTGTTTTCTACTATGATGCACTCTTTCACTGCTTGCGCTTTAAGATTGGTTAGTGATCTTTCAGTGAATGATTTTATCAGAATAATCGTTATGTTCATCATTGCTGTCAACATGATACATCTACTGGGTCGGCTTACACCATGGCAGCTGGAGGACAACAGTTAACCGTTTTTGAATATAGAACTTGCATCTATGGATTTTGATCAAGGTTTTGTATGCCGTCACGCAGACAATTTTGTAGGTGTTGTTAGACGAAGTCTAACTACTTACCTCGTCTAATTATGTGACTCTCATCGGTCGCTTCTAACAAAACTAGGTACATCTGGATTGACCTTCACTCACTGTGCTATTAACGATGGGCACTTTAGTTGTAAGTGCGATACCATTTACCATTACGTTCTGTACTGGCCTTATGACAGATACTGAAAAGATATATCGATGGTTATCATTTTAAACCAAGTGTCCCTGGCACATAGTAAACTTCTACTTCAAAACTAGGGGACCCGAACCCCAACAAAATGCCGCCTTAAAGTTCTTCAAGATTTGGTTTCTTAGCAGTATTCATAATTCTTGTGAAGCTTTGAAACCAGTATTTAATCTATAGTCTATACAAAACCCAATTCAACCTATCTGATAGCAGTTTTACTTCGAAAGGTTTGCCTTCATCTTCAATGAGAAATTTTATCACTCAATTGGTACTGGATTCTTATGGTAGCCTGGATGCAAATCGAGAGGAGTCGAAAACTTCCAGAAATTCGAATAACGCCTCTAAGTCAGAGGTGATAACAAGATACGAGAGGACCAATCTGGGATTTGAACATCTGAGCATTTTTGCAGTCAGAGAATCATAACCCACTTACACGTTACTGTATACTGACAATAATGACAGATAGGTTCGACTCATAACCATCCGTCTCACATTCTCGTCCCACTCTGATGGCATTGGATATACGGACAATAGTTTCTAACATTGTGGATAAAGGGGTTTTGCGATAATTTTACGGTTTCGCGATGCTGAAGTGGGTGCGATGCTGGATGATGAGTCCCTTGAAGAAGATGCATCGAATTCTCCACTACTGAGAGCAATATTCGTGTTGCTGGCATTTTTAGATCCTTCGTTTTTTACACAATCTCCAGTGCAATCCTCGGTAAGTAGGTGCACCCCTGGAGGCCATTGATTGGGCAGGTGACAGGCGACCGGTAGATTCACATCTGCTATAAGAACACTGATTCAAAACCTTTATTTAAACCCCTGACTGCCTCAGATGTAAAGGAATATAAGGCAGGATGTGTCATTCGCTTGCGACTCCTGAAAGTGAAGATAACATTTCACTCGTCAGGAATTCTACCATTTCATACAGTCCACAGAAACCAACACCGGTTGAATCACTGATTTTGTGACTGAAACATTTATTTTGCATAGTTTGTTGGATTTTGAAACAAAACAAGCAAATCCATCTAATAATTACTCATTGTTTTGCTTGCCTCGTCTAGGTATGAGATATGATGTGATCATTAACGCTGGTGTTAACATTCTGATCTTTACACTCCGTGACAAAACGCTCTCGATTAGTGTTTAGTTTTTTACTTGTAACTGGGAGATCAACACTAGTCATCAATGTTCATTGCCGAATCACAGGTATTTTTGTCTCTTCCATGAATGTCGAAAGGAGACTTAGGTATGCGGCGTTATTTATGTGATAGTGTAAAAAGCAAAGGTAGTAAGGGGGGATGGATCCCTGCATCTGTAATAAACATTCTGCTTTCCATCACTATTCAAGCCTTTCTGCACCAGGATACGCCCAGTTCAAAACTGAATAATGAACTTCACCATCACTCCGGACTCCAAACAAAATGGTATAATAATCAACGGGAATTACTGAAACCAAAGCTGCTTCGAGTATATTTCCGAAGTCTCATTCGGTTGCTTCGCAAAACTGAAAGATGTATTTGCCCCAGTCGAAAAGAATGTCGCCGAAATGCGGGGAGAGGCGCGAAATAAATGTATCTTCATTGTCTAATATGAGGATGTTGGTTCACGCCTCAAAAACCGACATCAGCCTCCATGCAATATCAAACTCATTTGATATAATCAGTTCATGGTATGCTCCCTTACCTGACGGCATCCCAGAAAAACCTATCGATTTCCTGTTAATATACCGCTAAACAAGGCGTGCAAAGACAGATGTGTAAGTGGAAGCGTACAATAAAATCGTCGCAAACAACTGTTTTTGGAGTGCCTACCGTTCCTTACGTATTGCATAGCGCAGAGCTAAGCTGGGATATTTTCTAGGCCGATTTACCCTTTGTGGAAGAGATTATCATTCCAGTATACAATTACACTGACCTACGGCCAAGTACACATAAATCTTGCGGCTGGAACGAAGAACAAAAGACTTTGGCGAATATAAATTTTCAATAACTGTTCCCGAAGGTTACGCATTCGTATAGATTATTGACTGATTACAGAATGGCTGTTCAATCAAACAAACATCAGCATAGTTAGATCTAAGCACGTTCCAGCTTGAACCGTATAATCCACGAGAGCAATTTATGTGGATGACGGAATACATTAGCTCATAAAGGGATTCAAATGAATACGCTTCATAACTCTGCCATGCGAGCAAACCAAGAATTAAGTCCGAGTGCGAATCGGAACAGCCCAAGCTCTGATCTGTCATATACTCTTTTACGGTCCTGTCAAATGACTTTAAGGTGCTGACCGAACAGTGAAGCCTGCTACTGGTATTCAGGTCGATCTCGCATGATGTGATATCAAGCAACAAGTCAAGGCAGCACTGCACCGATATCTTCACTCTTTCGCCAACAAAAATAGTAATAATTCGGAGTGATCTTGCGATAGCCAACCATGACTATAGCACAACCTTTTTAAGCGCGTTTCATGTATGGGTTAACGATGTCATCTTGAATAATATCAAAAACATGGATTAACACCGCCGAGTTAGACGTTGATTATTTGAGGCAATTTGTCAAGAATGCAAGTCATTGAAAATAGAACTGAATCTTACTATGCTCCAATCTCGCCTCCGCTGTCTGTTAGTGCTCAGGCTCAATCCGTAAATCCGGCACACCTTTTCACAGCAGATTGACGTAAACAAGAAAAGTAAATAGAGGTTTATAGGAATTGATATTTACTGCTTGTTGTGGTAAAATATTTAGTAACTGGTTTGTCCGAAACTTTTGCTTTTACTGTAAATACTCCTCGGAGATTGAGGATCATCAAAGCCAGCCAATATTGATTGTCTGAATGTAGGCATGCTCGTGGAAATATCAAATATTCTGCTCGGAGAGAAAAACCATTTAGGGCAAGCTGTCGACAAGGGTGCAATTTAATTTCTTGAGACCATGTGTTAAATAATAAAATTGGTGGCTTATGTTTTCAGTATCTCCTTATACTTTATTGGATTGTATATGCGGTTGCAGAATAAATCGTAATGCTGCGAAAACGTTATTAAAATAGTACAAATTACAAATGTTGACTAATGTTGATTAGCTTCTTCATTTAAAATAAGAACATAGTAATTTCAGACAGGATTATGACTGCGAATATCACATCAGAAGCACTTCTATGTAAAACGTACCTGAGAAACATAACTAATCATTTTGGGGTCAAACCTGAGCTATTAACTTCCGTGCTTCACCAGAACGAGAGTGGACTCGAGTTGATGCAACGACACAACAGTGACTGGTCTCAGCCAGCTGGACAATGCTTTCTAGTTTGAAAGGAATATCCTGGATATATGAGAACCACTGGAGAAGACGTTTGAGTGTCACCAAAGCAAATTACATGATTGACTTTCCTCATCTGTTTTCTCTTCAACTTGTACTAAGTGTGACAAAGACTGGGTAATAGACGTGAGTAAAAGTAGGTTCGAGATTAGAATAACCGTTTAGATTTGGATCAAAATGATTTAGAAAAAGCGACAATGCTGTTTAGTGCGACTTTTATCTGAAGAGAATTGTAGACTGAGTTCGCAATTTGTCAGAATCAGGGAATAGAGTTGCGACTAGTAAGCTGACTTCATCCAGTGATTCCTAAGGGGCAACAATAAGATGAGAAGTCATGGGGCATTCTGAATTTCACTGTTTTGCCTAAATCGACATAGTGATGTAATTGAAAGAATTGGTCTTCCAGCTATTCAGCTAGGTAAGAGACACAATCAAGAGCAATTTCCATTTGCTAAGTCAAGTTCATTTGGGAGCAAGGCCAAAAACTTATAAACAACACACAGTTCGTCTTACATTTAAGAGGCTAGGAAAAAAGTAAAACAGGGACAATTCTACCTTCACTGTTTTATAGCTTGCGCACGTCTACTCTAGGATACCGAGATGGGCCAGCTGGATGCATTACGTTCGCCGGCGCTGGTCCAATAGATTTTGATAGCGCTTTCAGTTTTACTTATTGTTTTGTACCAAATACCGTTTTCCTGAGGTTTTAATACCTCGGTCAGCCTCAGTTAGTTTTGGTTCGTCTGTTCGACAGCTTGTTGCTAATGCGGACTTCTGTTTTATGCAGACACATGTTAGCTCAATAGCTGACAGAGACCAGATGGATGATTGATGCTTCGGCGTTCAATCAATTCAGGCTGTCTCCTAAGTTAACCAGATTATCACAGTATTGAAAAAATTAGGCTCATAATTAGCCATTTACTGCGAACAGAACATTCCTGAAATTTCAGTAACGTACTGTGATGATTGTTCATGAAAAAGGTGCTTTTGCCTGAAAATATGCATTCATCCAAACACAGACAAGATGGTGAAAGTAATAAGGAGCTGATGTTTCAATTACCAGAGACAAACGTCCTCAAAGCTCTTTCCATCCGCCTACTTTGTGCAATATTAAAACCTTATACATCTGAGCATTTTCAGATAATTAGTTACGAAATTATGTTGTCGCTGTACGTCATTTAGACTAGCTCCGTTTACATGAAAACCAGAATAAAAATTCTTACCATTTTCATCAACCAACGAAAAAGGTAGGTTCTTTCATTCGATTTTCACTCAAGGCTGCATCTAGTAACCTTTAGTTCATGATTCAACTAACTTTTCTGAGTGAATCCTGAAATGTGGTGGGAGTCGATGCCGGGCCCTTGGAGAAACTGTTCAGCTGATGGTCCCATAAACCAGAAGTAAAACTGAATAGGTTGTGCTTGCTCCATATTAAAGCCTGTGTTGTGCATCTGCCAATGAGCTTGACAAACACGGTTCATTACTTCAGGTGCCGGAGACGATCAAACGGTGTGCATCGTGGCATTCCACCCAGCAGGTGGTGGGTTCAATTCCTGTCATTGAAGTCATTTACTTCACTTGAAAACCTCAACCTAACAACACAGGTTACATCACATTAATCAATTTTACTGCCTAATCCAATAATGAATTAAAAAGAACAAACGACGTACAGACTGGAGAAAGATTGCATATACATGTGGAAATTGCAGGCAGTGATATTGGGTCGTGCGTCGAAAGTGGACAACTCAGATCACGCCAGTCATCAGCATCTGAAATCTCAAGGAAATACAAAAATTCACTTAAAAACTTCAGCACAATTAATCGGCTCAAACCAAACAGAGTGCTTGGACGACAAGGACACGGATAATCACGTGACGCAATTTTAAGGGTAAGGAATTCTGATTTGGCTTTTCCATTAAAATGGTCGATGGTCTGTTAAGGCCCAAGATATAATCTAGGTCAGCTTTCCATTCCTTTGGGCAAATAAAGCAAACTCGAGTTCGCCTCCGTAACTTTTCACACAACAACTTTATTCTTCTTCAGAAATCCCTTTCGCTCGCATCTACCTGTTTATCTTTTGAACCCCTGCACAGTGACAATGTCAAACTTTCACAGAGATGGCCAAAGCAATCTTTGATATCTGCTGCCTCTTATAAAACCTATTCGTCTCAAATGGCCGTATCTTAAACCAGAAACTGAGATCTCTAGAAAGATGCAAGGCGCACTTCTACAAATCTCGTAATAACTCAAGCGTGCTGTATGTTTTCAACCTAATAACAGCGGAAATCCAACGCGTTGATATGACATTCGCCAGCCAACTCTTGACTAGTAACAAAAGTCGATTACTATGGCAAGGCATTCGACTGTTGTGTGAGAAAAAGAAGAATATGAAAACTTCTGCGGATTTCGGCAGCATCAATCGTGCTTTCATCCATCCTTCCACTTATATCCCGGTCATACTTGATCAGGGTGATAATATGACAGTTACAAGTTTTTCTAGAGAAGAGGTGCTCGACCTTCTCCGCACCACTAAAATTACCACAGGGGTTGGTCATGACAGTCTGCCAACTCTTTTAAGGCTTGGTGCTGTAGCTTTGGCCGATGCATTTACTCCTCTAATTAACTCGTCATTAATCTCGTCTTCCATCCCTGACTGTTGGGAACCCATCACTATTATTCCCATTCCTAAATCTAGCAGTTCTATTGCTTTGGCAAAACGTTTTCGCACCATCGTCTTAACATCTTCTGGTCTTAAACAGACGGAGCGCGCTATAATTAAGCGCTTGCGTCCTTCTGTGCATTTTTCTGATGACCCATTTCAACTTGCCTATAAATTTAACAGGTCCACTTTGGACGCCGTCGCCTCATTTATTCATCACATTTGTAAGTTCTTAAACACATCGATGAAATACGTCCGTTGCATCTTTCTAGACTATTCTTCGGCATTTGACTCAGTCCCACGGACTCTTCTAATTCACAAACTGGAAACATTTGATTGTCCCAGGCCTTTATTTTAGCATGGTTGTCTGATTGCTTTACTAACCGAACCCAGTGCACATGAATGGACGACAAAGTTTCGAAACCGTTGATTAACAACTCAGGCGTGTTACAGGGTGCTGTTCTTTCACCGTTTCCTTTCTCTCCTTATATCAGCTCACCTTGTCATCTGTTTAAGTATGCTGATGACGTTGCCCTCTCTCAAGCCGTTTCAAATAACGATGACTTTCAAAGTTTTTCCAACAACCTATCTTCTGTTTACGATTTCTGTACACGAGCTGGTTTAAATCTCAACACTTCTAAATGTTTTGAATGTCTGTTCTTTCTCTATTTCTCGGCCAGCCTACCCATCCGAACCGTCTTCCATCAACTCAAAAACACTTACCCGGGTTGATCCTGTGAAAGAGCTCGGAGTTACTATTGATAAAAATCGGAAGTGGACTACTCACATTTCTACCTGTGTAAAAACTCTCCGACGACTGTTATTTTAAATCAGGAAGATTCGGCAATACTGGGTGAATCAAAGCACCATCTCCCGATTTGTATACCAATGTGCTTTTCCAATCCTTCTTTACTCTGCTCTTGTTATTTTTCCATTTTCACTTAAGGACTTGAAAATTCCTAGATGGGGCTATCAATTACCAACCGTGTCTTTCATACCACCAACTGAGTTGTATTTCAATCTATGTGATCAGCACTTATCAGAATGTTGGAAATTTTCACGGAAAATTCTTTTCCATCCCGCACATCCTTTGCAGATTGATCTTCCTAAGTGCCTCTCTCATATTTCTACACGATCGGTCTTTCGTTTCATACCCTCCAGAATCAATGTATATAAGAACTCCTCTGTCTCATATTTAGCAGGGATTTTGACAAACCGTGACCGAGTTTCAGCCGAATTCCTGAGCGGCCTGACATAATGCGTTACGATTATTCCTGGATAAGTTCCTTTATATTATTTACGAGGCGATGAGTGTATTAATTTTTCCTCCTAATTTATTTTTTACTTTCACATTTTTTGACTGAAATGTGACATTATTTATTGTATGCAAAATTTCGTACAATACAATACAATGGTCGATACCTCTGCAGTGACATCGCATCGGTTACGTCAATCGATAATGTGACCAAAAAGTTGCATTATAAATTCGGTGAATAACGCCAGGCCAAATCGACCAGCAGCAGAATCGACCACTGAGTGCCGATCATCGAGGACCAATATAAGCATTTTGATTTTGATTAATAGAGGAACTTTTGTCTGCCCGGATCGGTTTTTCTAACCAGAGTTAGTGGGAATTGGAAGTGGCGGCTGTGTGATAGAATCCATTGAGAATTTCCGGACTAGGTGGAACAGACGTCTTTTTCTTTTTTATTTATAAAACACTAATAGACTAGAGAGAATATTTTCATACTTGGGTCAATAAAAGACGGGGAAAAGTCACGGTGACTTGATTCAATTTTTATAAAACATCAACTAGCAGTAAAGTTTTTAGTGTGGATGATATGACGTTGATAGCACAGCTTTGTTGGTTAACAAACTGCATACACCAATAATGCTGTGTGATTTCTATTGTATCATTCATATTTAAAACCAACAGGTAACACATCAATTGTTCGATTACTCCCTATGCCTTTCGGTCCTGATATTTGGAACAACAAGGTTGTTTTTGGTTTTTGTGGTATTTTTCCACCATTTGCTATTCACATGGACGCAACATTTCGTCTGATTTCTTCTGTAGTTGTAGTATGCAAGATTACAAACATTTCTGCCAGTGTATCAGAAACTTAACATAATTTTCTCAGGAATTCAATTCCTTATCCGGAATCACTTGATGCTCTACATGAGTTCAACATAATTCAGTCAGCGTTGCGAAATGGAGTTATAGGATTTTAGAACGAAATTAGACTTTAAGTTCCTTTGATGAACCGTACCACTGGCGTACACAAAAAATGAGCTTACGACAAGGATTCAAGTATTGCTATTTTCGTCGAAGGCTTGTGTTTCCTTATTGCTAGACGTTCACGTGCACTTTCCATGAACATTTGGTTCACCTATCTTGTGATGACTTCAGCAAACCGGTGCATACCTAGGCACACGGGGAGACATGCGCACACCCAAGCACAAAAATCCATACTTAGGTCCAGACGGAGAGATTGGTGGATAACAGGTAGATTGCTGAACGTTGACGCCAGTCAATCTATGAAATTATTATGCGCAGTTTCGAAAGCTAAATAGCAATACTTCGATTGGTTTAAGATTTTAAAATATCAATTGTTTTCTTTCTGTGCATCGACAGATCTGCTTTTTGAATAAATGAACCTAAACATACAAAAACATCGAAAATGGGACAATTTTAGCCCATAATCCGCGATGTATAAGACCGATGCTCACAGCAGGAGCATTCGCTTTCCGTTAACGTCATCCAAGTTGAAGACTGTTTTGCTCCAGACGCGCATGTTGTACCAGCAGGTAACTTTCATTTGAACGGAGTCCTGTGCATCGGGACTGAGGACGACGTCAAGTCTACCGCGTTAGACCATTGTAGAAAACCACGCGATCAGGAAGAAACTCTAGATTGCGATATTGAAATGTTACAACTAGTTCGAGGATAACCAGGCTACGGTTAGCGATAATCGGGTGATCATGCTTAGATAAAATCAGCTGTCAATAAAAACCCGGGATATCTTAAATACGGCATTGGTTGATTGAAAAAACAAATCACGTTTATCTGACTTGATTAGCTAATATTGATTGCAATATTACCAATTTTCAAATCTTGCTCTATTGGAATACGAACCTAATACCTTTTTCTCTCGAAATGGAGATATTCCAACTGCTCGCATGAGTAAAGAAGCATTATATTTCCATATTTGGAATGCGCCATCCATCATATCACCGTAGATTACAGCACGCCTCAGTGTTTACTGTGATTTGTGGTTTCAGCTTCTAACTACTCGGACGATTTCAGTAGGCAACATTCAGGAGCGATTTTCTGCCTTTCTGTCGGCTGCCGAACTGAGGGAACTGCTTTACGAAATTCCGCCGGCTATCATGGGTTTCAGTTTGGCATGCATATTTCATTCGCGTCATGAAATTTCTTTACAAAGCGATCTATAAGCATCAGGTAGCACCATAAAATCAAAATATTACGGAAATCTCACGGTATTTAACGGCTAAACTGAATGACCCGAACACAATGCTAGTCCAGCTATTTGGGACAGCCCAAGCAGTAATTGGACTCAGACATCCGTGCAGCAGGATCCGTATGCATGAATTATGGTGTACAGTGTGAATTTGTGTGTTCTCAATGTTTGATTTCACGGTACCATGAAACGACACAAAATTAGCCATTTCCAATAGTTCGAAATTGCTACACTGGTAGGTTAATTTGAGTTCGCAGTAAAATAGTGAGTTTATGTCAATGACAGTGAGATTTACCAGTCTAAGGACCCGCTTGAGTCATGTGAACAGGGAAAGCCTTAGGGGACGATCCCGCTCGATTGGTCGAACCAAGTGAACAAATCAATAAGCAGTCAGCCGTAAGTGAAAATCCGTTAGGGTTAATGTAGCTAGTGTCAAAGCACCATGTACGCGCATTCGTCAAAAATTCAATCCCAACCTCAATCTTAAGTCCGTATATGGTCGTATCGAACATCGTACAGTGCAAATAACCAACCTCAGCTGTCGAACATCATAGAATGAAGCACGATTAAATTCTGAGCATCCAACTGACTAGGTGGACCTAACAATTTCACAGCGTCATATTGCATAGTACGAGGTAGAAAGCATCTCCTGCCATAGCAATTGTACTATTCATATGCATTCGGATTAACGTTGTTATATCTGTCGACTCTTCTCAACATTGGATGTGAAATACAATCAAATTTGTAACCAGTTAATTGTGGTAACTAACCCTTGTGGAACGGTAACGAATGAGGTCTGTGGATAATTTTTTCGGAGAAAATGATCAAATGTTTAAGTTTTCTTCAGCTCTTAGGGATCAAATGCTGCGACGTATCCGTTTAGTTTATTCACAGGTTCTTGACCGTGTTCAACTGCAAACGTTTCATAATCTTGATGGTTTTGAATGTGCTTATAAACATTGTTTGAAAATGTACCAACTTGTACCCGATTCGGTGCCCACTAGTTGTCAGTTATAACCTGAACTCCACTCAACCCAAGAATATTCAAAGTTTTAAATGGAATCTTATCACTAGTATCGTGTATTACCATAAATCGTGGTTGTATAAAATGCCGCATATTACTTAACAACCATATCGATCTATTAGTCTGCAGAGCTCATCTTAATAGATAAACGTTCTTTTATTGGCTATTTGATTGATCAGATGGATCGCCTCTGCCTGGCTTTTTGTTTTTCTGGGTCAACCGTAGGAGGTGGTGTCCGCTCCTTGTACCAAATGCTGTATGATTCAGCACAGGTCCTTGATTATGATGGTACGACGTCTGATCGTTTCCCCGCTCGTGAGTCGTGAACCAAGATAGTGTCGTAATTTGACAGCCGGTTGAATTCTCTATTGTAAACGCTACTGACAGTTTACTGATGGAGCTATGGATGCTCACAGAGGATCTGTGAACTTCGTGCCTACGGATCACCAAACATTATCCGATTAACGTGCACGAACCCTGGACATCCAGTACAGTAAAGTTTCGTAGTTTGGCTGCATTTATTCATGTATTTGACAATCAAAGTCTTCACAGAAATTAAAAATATTTTCCTTTTTCGATTAGTGCCGTCCGCATTTGGTTTGACGAACATAAAGACTACAGTTATCGGTCCAACACCTGTAAGGCGGGTAAAACGTGCGGACATTATACGCAAGTACGTCTACAGAGTTTTATAAGGCATCCCAACCCAATTAATTGCAACGAAAGTTAGAATTGCTGTTTTTATCTCCATGTTTTGATTTGATTGCCCAAGAAACTGCACAATAGGTCTAAATGTTTCATTGATACAAGTTTGCCCGGAGTTGTCGGGATTTGAAATAGCAACATTGTGATCATGAATGCCTGACCAGAAATACTATCATTTTTCCTGTTAACCACTAATTGTTATACCTTCGTGCTGGCTAACCACATATCTACACAGAGCACAGATATGCGAAGACTTTAAGTGGTATCAGGACCATGGAGTGTGAGGGTAACAATAGAGCAGTAGGAACGATGCACAGATTTCAACACATGCTAGTTGTTGCAGTCTCTAGCTCCGTACAGTCTGTTACCCATAGAAATCCATAGTTCCTCCGCGCACTTGATGTTACGCGATTAGTCAAATTAAAGAAAGTGGTTGAATTAAATCATTCTAATCTTAGTCTTGGCCAGGTAGTCTAACTTACAAGGCAATGGGACAATTTGAAGGTTTTGTATACCTCCATGAACAGGTGCCCGATGACCCAAGACATCCTGTTTGGCCAGTACAACCCCCGCCACGGATTCCGGTAACCTAAGTTTCATGCACAGACCTAGGGTGAACTGAAACCCGGGTTTCGCGGTCCCCCCGGTTCCATTAAGTAAGATCCATCAATCTGGTGTAGCACCGTGGCATATTCCTTCTTCCTTGCACTTTGGTGAAAGCTGCTTTGCCGTAAAAAGACCACGAGTACTACTTTTTCAGCAGGTGTTATTTGAGAGGTGCAATCAGTTGGGGTATTTAGAGAGGCTTTTCGGGAAATTAGCTATCTGGGAACCTGAAAATACCCACCACCAGCAACAGTGAGGGATTTGGAGGGGTGAAGTAGACAGTATGATGTTTTGCAATTTGAGATCATATGATGTTGATTGATTAGAACCTGCAAAAACAAAGGATGATCGCAGTTGAGGGCTGAAAATGTGATTGGTCCTTGCTATATTTTGTCTAATTCTCGATGTCCCCATACTCTAGGCAATTCAGCCAATTCGGTCAACTGGATATGTAAACTTGTGAAACATCTCCCCTAGAACCTTATAAGCTTAGTTGTCAAGATATGACATCATACGAACTGCTACCGTATTCGTGAGATTCTATCGAGAAACGAAAGGTAAGTGTGTCTGGAAACAGTTTAAGAAACTGACAAACTGTTAATTTGGGCAAACAGTACAATGGCTGCTGATACATTTAAGATACCAAACAATGCTGTTGCATCTAGGTAGCCTAAGTGCGATGAAAAATGTGGCGCAAATTGTGCAGCTGAAAATCCGACGACTTTGAGTATTGGAACACATTACCTAATAAAAAACAATGTACGGATATTGCGTAGTTTAATCAGAAGAGGTAAAATAAGTTACGGTGCTTTTCTGAATGACCTAACTAGGCAGTTAATAAAGCCACCTAATCGTGGTCACACGTTGCTATCAAACAGTGCGACGCAGTTTCCATAAACCAGTCCTCGAAGCACCGATGAATAGATGTGTGCGATGGGTCTACGTGCAAGTCACTTGATACAGTCCATTACAACTTTGGGCTTGCTTACCCAGAAAACCAGAAAATTGGAACCGCTGCGACAGGCGGTCGTTAAGTCCGAACAATCTTAGAAGGCCATTTAACGGAATGCATTCCATTAACCAAGATGCCTCCAGTTTCGCAGATAAATGCATGAACTGTAAACAGAACTTCGTATCTAGCTGCTATGGTCTTCCCGTTGTCTTTGTTTGCTTAGTTGGATATTAGTCACTCCAGCACCTACTGACAAGTCGTGTCCGTTCACAATAGCGAATTACTGAATTTTATATACTAGATTCAAATGCAAACTTTACATGTTGGCACATCAATTTGAATTTAGCCTGGATAGAATTCGAAACATGTTAAAATATTTTGTGCTTATCGATTTGTTTGTACATTTTACACAGGTGAAGCATAGTTCCTTGAGTCTGTAACCAAAAGTAGCACAGCTAGCCACAGGCGCAAACAGCAGGTGACATACTGCCAAAAATTAGAGATGATGTTGACGGCGGTGTTGTAGATTGAATTACGAAATAGGATGTATTCAAAATTTGGAATTACAACATGCCAACTGCTCACGTCTAGTTTCACCCCTTGGAAAGGTGAATTCACCATCGCAAATTAAAAAGGGCAAAACAAGGTACACCTATACGGTGTGCCTTAGTGTTGAAGGTTTCATGTAAGTAACTTAAATTAGTTCTTATACCATGCACTTGATAATGTACCCTCTTGATTCAGCTGGCTTAGGTGTCGTCCATGCATGACATCGAATACCAGTCAGTACCTTGAATCGGGTTTTCTCGGATCAACTATGCAAACCTCAGCTCATCGGATCAAGGAAACATTTGATCAGAGTTCAGTTTTATTCAGTTCATCTCAGTGGTACGTAGTCTCCATTGTGCCCCGGGGCTTGAACCCAGGCCTCCCGAATTGGAGGTATATGTAATACCACATTGTCGTGCAGCTTTTTTGGATTAACTGGAATTGTTAGGTCAATTTCCCTCAGGAGTCATACTCCATGATAGTTTTAATTCCTATTTGCTATTTCTTCAGTGTGCTTAAAACGTCAGCAAAACCAACCCACTAAAAGCGCCTGGTTGCTGTGCTAACTACGAAGGCACTCGTAAATGTTTGGTGGTTACGCGAGTTACAATGGAGAGAAAAATTAACAGCAATTTGCTGTGACAAAAGGAATTAGTCTTCAGCCTAAGATCTTGTATTTCAGTCAGTGAGAAGTATAAGAATCTTTGACCTAACATTGCAGGATGCCCGTCAGTCTGTTGAAGAATACGGTTAATATCTTATCCTTATTCTTGCACAGGATTCTCTAAAAGAAACAGTTGAAAAGGCTCCGTCGGCGCACTTCTTTTCAAACAGTAACATCTATTTTTAACTGGGTTCAAATCCGTGAGCTTCTACTGTGCTGCTGCAGCAATTCTGGCTCGATTGCAATATGATTCGTCTCATTGGATGGAAGTACTCTGAGTTCATTGCGCACAGTCTTGCTTCACTACTGTAGACATTTTTTATTTACTATTTGGATAAGATGGATATTCTCAGTCCAGCCAGTGTTTGGCTCCATAAGGCAGTGTGAGATTAATCCTGCTTGGAAAATCTGTGCGGAAGCATGATTATCACTAAGCATCCCGCTTGAAGCTATGAGCATCAGGCTTCTGAATATTTCGCACCACTAATGCGCTATGGAATTTGATTTATTTTTATGATTCGTTGGATTAGTGAACTATTACCTATAGAGAGTCAGGCCGTTAAGCAGATGAACAAATAAGATTCAAAACCAAGGCCTTTGGCTGCAACGAGAATCTATATGCAAGACAGTGGGAAGTGGCTGAGTTGAAAAGCATTTGCCTGAAGCAATTATTCTTTCATTCATTTTTTTCCGACTGAGTTTGCAGCTCAAATCAACTTCCTATCTGGAGGAGTACAAAACTACCTCATCTTCGGCTAGAGCTAAGCTTCGCGGGTCATAGAGCATGAAAATGGTCAGGTGGCACCGAGGTTCAGTCTCATTGTAGCAAATTCTGAACGACGCAGAGTTTTTTATTTCTACGGGATCAGGCCAACCTTCATTTGAACTTGAACCTACCAACTTGTCGAAAATTGAATGCCAGTGATTTCGTCTTTAGAACACCCGCTGATGCAGTGCTAACAAAAACTAAGTAGGTGCTAATCCTGAGTAGATTTTAAAAATCGACTTACGCAAGCCAGCCAACTTACTTAAGCCAAAGGCTGAAATCAACTTGCCCAAGGAAAATAGAGACAAAGTAACTGCTTTTGATAATTTTTAGAAAGATCCCTAGGAATTCAGTGCATTTATGAGGAGAGGAGCATTTACAACTACGTGCATGTCGTAATAAGAAAATCCAGACGCAACTTGTGTTTCATTTCAGCAGGATAAAATAACCCGGCTGTAGCGGGATTCGAATTTTGAACCCTTTCTTTCATACCTAACAATCAGACAATAGTGAGGATAGAAAGGAATGAACCAATGCATCAGCAAAAATAAATGTACAGCCGTTAACTTACTGAGTAGACAACGGGCAGCTCATAAATTTCACTTTGATTGCTGAAATTTAACGAAAGGCTTTTTTTTCCAAATACTCTGCAGATTGCATGGGCCACTACGCAGAAACTAGGTTGTGGATATCAAAAATGTACTGGTCGAAATTTCCCGTTTGGCGGCTCGGTAGTGTGCAACTACGGTCCTGGGTCAGTGATTTGATTTTGTGCATTCGGTCTTATTTCCCTTCATCGAAATCGGCGTAGCAACTATGTGACTTTTTACTAGAAAATGGCAATTTTATTTGCTCGAGCTGTTCGATAAATTGCCTTCAGGGGGGCGGGGACCAGCCGAGTCCCAGCGTCTCCTAGAAAATGTTCAACTATTCCGATCGACTTGCCTCAAAATCATTAGATTTTATGTGACCTGAGGTGCCGATAGTCAATTTGTTAGTCTCGTTATTTGTAGCAATATTCACCTGCATCCTAAGTATCTCTAAAGATTTACTATCAGTGATTTCTTTTACATTTATATGTATGTATGCATGTAGTGACTTTATAAGAAACCATTATGTCCTCTTTGTACACTGGTTTTGAACGCTGGTCAAACTATGATGATTTTGAAAACTGTCAATTTCGCTTCTCTTGTGTAACTGCAATCTCAGTTTGCGGCTGATTTGTGTGCTTCCTTACTCTTAGAACCAGAGAATGGGAAAAGTAAACGAATTTTGAAATAAGGAAAAACTTAAAATGGACTCGTGACTGCATTCGCGGGCAATGTTATGGTTTGAAATATTGAAGGAATCTGGGAGACAAAATGTCCAACAGGGCAAACCACAAGTATTTATTTTAGCCTAATTTGTTGTTTGAATCACATTTAGAGCATTGCAAACGCGTTTATAGGCTTACATGACGAAAGCGTTGGATTTTTATCATGATTAATAACCCTATATTTCTTGCTACTAACGAAAGTGTCGGTTTCTTAACTCAAAGAAATCTATCATACAATTCGATGAAATGCAACATAAGTCGGTTTAAAATTACAATTACAGCGACAAACGAAATGATCGATGTTGTAACAAGCCACTGACATGCAATCAAAAGGTTCCATTTGTTCTTGAAATTGGAGATTTGTTCAGATTTAATTAGAATACTTATCAGCTTATTCGATAGGAGGATCATCGCTTTTGACGCGAGTCTCCATGAGGATGATTCTAATGATAGTTACAGTTGGACGTAAAGTAAGTAGTTCGCGAACCAAAATATCCTTCCAGGGATTGTTAATGCACCGCCCAAATTAAGCCTAGAATTACGATAATCTGGAAGAAACTGGAAAATTTCTGCGCTTTTGTACTCCCCTACTAAACCGGATGAATTAATTTTAAGAATATCAACGGTAGAATGTGTGATAGAAGATAAAATAGAAGCAAACCCCATCGGTGTAAAAATGCCAAAGATTTTTGTGACCAGATGAAGTGATAACTGAAGTTACCATAGTCGATTTTGCTGCTTGACTTCGCTCTTTATGCAACAGTCAAAGCTTTCCTGAATATTAGTGGTATATTTCGCATACGGATGGATGAAGAAAATTTGCCCCGAACGAAGCACACTATCGGTTTGGCGATTATTGCCGCTCTTCAGGTGTGCGTACCCGCTATTATTCAGCCCAACCATCCCTATACTAGTGCGCTGCGCTCTATACTTAGTTTCCCACTAGAATCTCGTTTGAATCGTTAGGATTGTGAATTGATGGTGAGTCCATTTAAGAATCACATAGTGATTCGGGGAAATTTCGTTCATGCATACTTCCGGAAATAAGGTGGGTGAGTTCCCGTTTATTAATCTTAGGAAAATAGATAAGAAACAAAAAAATTGACTTGTGTCATCCACTTTCACGCGGAAGTGAAAATCACAAACTACAGAACAATACATGTCAAATAAGACAGTCCAAGCCAGAAAAGCATAGTCGGCATATTCAAAAGTACACGACGGAAAGGGAACAGACAAACTGCTGGCTAATTTTGAAACTAAATATGCGGAAAAATCAGCACACTGAGACATGGTTACTGAGTAAAAAATATTCGGAGACATTTCTACCTAGATTGATGGTTCCTGACCTACCGGAACTAATACCCTGGCCAGGCAAAAGGTTCCGCGGTTTCGCTAAGAAAGTGTGACGCGTCCCAACAACTTCTAGGAACCAATGAGGGATTTAGGAATATTCTGATAAACGGCGAATGCTGTTCCACTAACAGCCGAGCGCTCAGGTTGGGACTTAAATTCCAGCTCGTTTGTACATCTTCTAACCATGGTTTAGGGGCGAGAGAGCCCCTCACGCTTTCAGCAAGCTTTAAAGCTGAAAATGCTAGTGCTGTAAGCCGGTGCTTCCTGCGTTCTGTTTGGCTATGGAATTATTTAGACAGGAGTGGGTTCAACTGACAGTAAGAAACAGAATGCAATTTTGGTGAATGTTTAATTATCGAAGTGATCAGTTGACATCGAGTGCCGATCTTGTGCCTAAGCAACTCCATTAGTGAACTGACTGGATCAGTAGATCCGATTTTTATCATTTGGAATTTTGTAGCTACTAACTTCTCCTGGTTCATACAGCCTCATTTTCAAGCGAAACAAACAGCTGGCAGTGTGAGATGAATCGTCAGACTGACGGATGAATCGGATCTCACTGTGGTCTACATCTGCATCTTCAATCAGGACCTTTCCCCCTGACTCCAGCGAAGCTCGACCCGAAATCATATGTTTTCGATAGCACAGCACTGTAGGAAGTGTCTTCAAGGAGTGTAGTCTCAATGCTTGTCAAAATTTGACAAGCGATGAGTTTGCTATTTGTGAGATATATTTTAAGTTGATTCCTTACTTTTCAATGGCTGCTTCCAGTGCGGACAAAGCTGCTATTCTGATTTGAGATAGACATTCGCCATTGTACTGCAATCGTTGAAGATCTGCCCAATTACTAACGTTATGAAATTTGTAGAACGATAGAAATTCAGGAAACCCTTTTATCCCTTGTCTTATTCGACCGTTTCGGGAACTCATGCGGAAATGCACAAAGGCAGGGGGGAATCATCATTTCATACCATAGCAAATACAACCAGATGCTAGACGAGCTGACCCTTATTCACTGTGTTCTTAGCTTAACTGTCTTTCCCAAAATGGGGCGTACCTTGCATGGTGTTGCCCATGATGTAGTTCCGTTCACAGGTCACTTGTTAGATTTGAGCCTATAAAATTACCTGATTATTAGATCCTCAAAAAGAAGTCACTCGTTCACCCGAATATGCGCTTTCATCTTTCGTGAACATATTTAATGTTGTGCAATCCATGTTTAGAAAAATTGGCTACTACAGTTGGTTTACTGGATAAAGAAAACACTTGTGATTGGTTTTTCTTTAAAGTAGCATTTAATTTAATAAATGCACTAATCAGTCATTACAGTTTCAAACATTACTAAAAATCCGCGACGGAGTCAGCTTTGGTCTTTCACCCGGTGATGTGATGACCGGCTGTCCTTAAACTGACAACGTCAGGGCTGAAGATTGAGGCTTAGAATCTTACCACCGCCGGTCAGCTTTGCCACAACTGTCTGCGAACTCCTTATTAAAAGAAAAAGGTAAAATGAAGATAAAAATGATTTTCTGGTGGTGAGTCATACCAAGTATTGGTAAATTTTCTCCCATACGGAAGTCATTTTTCACGTTACTTCATGAATTAAAAAGTGTGCATGAAGAGTAAGGTTGAAATTATTGTATACTAAAAGACAAACTACTGTCTAGCAAAACAGGCGGACATAAAATCAGAAATATTCAAATAAAGTAACACTGAAGAGGTCATAGCAAGTTGTAGAAACTTCATCTTATTGTACCTTTTGTACAAAACAGAATAGTTGATCCGCAAGCACGCTATCCCGAGAGACTTACACAAAATTGGACTGAATGTTTTTGAATTAAAGGGTTTAGCACCCCAGAAGTAATATGTGATTCGAGAAATCTTGGTCACTATCTTCTCTGTGTTAACATCGAATTAATTGCACATCAGTGGAACAAATCAAGGAAGAACTGTGTAGTAATGGCGTGACCGCTTCACAGGTTCTAGTAGTGTTATTAGTAAAGGATTACATGCTTTCATGAAATTATACATCACGTAATACCAACGCTTAGCTCACAAATAAACAGCCATCGAAGCTTTGTGCAGCTGTCCCATCCTTGCTAGGAATCATCAGCAGCGCGCATTTACTGCACCCGAACTGGGACCCGAACCTGGGGGTCGAAAGCTTTAGCCGTTAACTTAAAGAACAGGCTCTCAGCGGTTTGCTTAAAGTCACCACTTGTTGCATTGATCCGTCACTCATTTGCACGGCCACGGACCGCTGGCGTACAGTAATAGACCCCTACCGATAGATAGCTTCTCTGGAGGTTGCCTATTAACGACGAACACAGCACGAGACAAAGTGGATCCACGCTGCTGCTGATTCATAACAAGGATAAAACTGCTGTAAAGTGCTCCCATGATTTCTTAACGGTGAGTTGCGCACTGCTATCACATGATGATTAATCTCATGAAAACAGCTTCTGTAATCTGGTATGTACCGACAGCCAATTCCGATCAAATTTCAAGTAGGGTGGACACCTAATTGTGTGTGTGTACGCGCCATACTCCTGTGTCCGCAGCTATTCGCTGGATCAGCCGCTGATCGTCGATGCGTGCATATGCATGTGTCCGTCGGATCAACTCCCACACAGTATGGACAGGCTCAGACCCAACAGCGGAGGTTTGGCAGTTGTGACTGATAAACTCTGCTGAAGGTGAAAAAATCAGATAATGGTCTCGTAATTAAGATTTGTTTCCAGAAGTCGAGTTAGTTGAGGATATAACCAGAAGTGAAACTGTGATCCTCATGATCGCAGAGTTAATAACCACGTCGAAATTATTGGAATTGATCGGAGTTCAAATAAATTTTTATTTTCCCAAATTTATCTTTGAGTTTTAGAAATTTACCAGTATTTACTGGGAGCAAAAAAGTAGCCTTTTCAAAATCGCAATTCGAATGCAGATATCACGGAAAGTGTCTACGGCAAAGGTATGAACTACGGAAATAAAGGGTCTGGACAAACCTAACCTGAGAGCCATAAACGGTTGCTTTCCTGCTAGTGACCATGACGACAACGTGATAAATTCATTAGGGATGGAAATTTTAATGTTAACTGATCAAGACTTATCATTTGCGGGCAACGTTATTGTTCTCGGTCAAAGATCAATGTTTGATTGGTCTAAAAATAAATGGCTGCTATTGTTCATTTAATCACAGTTGGTTTAGGTGTGGCTTGACGTTTCGGGAGACCAATTGGTGATAACCGTAGTAAAACCGAATCATCAATCAAAACCATGGGGTGATGATTCGGATTAAGCGCAGACATTAGGCTTGAACGTTTCTAACTGGTGTGCTTCCAATGCTGGTTTCGAGGTTGGATTCTATGCCTCCGAAATCACACGCAGTGTTCCGTATTGCACAGTCAAAGTAACACTGGGGCAAAGCAACACAAGAAAATTGTGCGGTGACATTTCACAATTCTCGTTATTATTTGGTTAGCTGTTAAGTAACAAATGGTAATATTAAAGGAAAGGCCTCTTTATTGTTTCGCTGATCTGATTTCATGAAAAAGAAGCACATTTTTGCTTCCCACATGCCGAAATTCATAACAGCTGTTTCTGTTTCGACACTTCTAACAATGATCATGAAGAACTTGTCGGAAATAATTTGCAATTATCTAGTTTTGTCCTGAATCGCGTCAGCATTTTTGCACTGGAGCAAAAGAAGGTTAGGATTTATCACTTTGTCATGTTCCGCACACTGCACTGCACTCGTGTAAGGGGATAAAAAATTGGTTCTTCCTGCTTTTACGACAATGCACAGGCCGGTGACTTGGTATCGGGAATAAGAATAGCGCTGTCACTTGACATAGGTAGGTGATATAATTTATAAATGTCTATGGAGATCAGAGGCACAGTTTTGAGTTTTATTCTAGAGACACTCGATCCAGTTAGGCCTCACCAATATGCGATAAAGCAGTACCGTACAAACTGTGCGAAGTTGGACGATTGTTCTCCGACAGTTGCAATTTTCTTTCTTCTTTTCGCCGGTCAGTACGTTTTGCACCGCCACCATTAAGAAATTCAACGTGGTGATGCATTTTTGGGTAAAATAAGTTGTTCATTACCATGCTTTTCTGTTCTTTACTTGATAAAACTAGTGAATATAAAATTATGGACTGTAGATAATCATTCTCAAAGAGAAACAAGTCTACGTTGGTCTTTGCATGTACCACTTATTGCTGATTATTATGATTTAGTAACTAAGTGAATACAGTAGTTAGTAACATGAAGAAATTTCTTTGGATTTTCCAAACACACTTTTAAGGAACAAAATTTTTGATCTGGCGCTTTTTACATTAGGTTTGCATTATTACTTGACTGTAATCTTTACATAGAGTAAAACAGTTTTAGACGAGACGTCAAAATAAATTTCGTAAATTTTTCTAACTTATCTATGAGTTTGTGTCGCTTCTAGACTTCACGATACAGTATCTTCTTTTATTTGTCTTCCCAAGACACCGAATGATAATGCTTATCCTTTTGTTTTTGTTTCTACTGCAGCGGTAACCTGGGTGAAAAAAGACCGTACAAAAAGATTTGATTTGGCCAGTGATACTGCGGTGTTTGTCTTCTGATTTACTGAAGTCCTATTCGCATGACGGATTTATGGACAAATTATGAATCATCTTGATGGAATTGACCGCCTTTTTGTGACGAACCAGTGGGGTAGATATTTCGTTGTGTCGATGGGCAATTTCAATGAAAGGTAAACCAAGCTAAAGTAAGTTAAGGGATTGGATCTGTGAGAAACCATTCAGCTTGCTAAACAATATGGCCTCAATTATCATGCAAGCGCGGTATAACAAATTCACCAAAACCTAACTGGTCAATAAAAACCGTGCAAGACTTCTGAAATCCCGTCTAAGAGGAAACGGTACAATGGACATCAAATGTGGCCGGTTCTAAGCTCAGCAAACGGGCATGGGAAATGATTGATTGCTTCACGATCGATAATTCGCGTCACGCGTTTCCGGGTTATGTATTACAATACCGTTTTTTCATTTAAAATGCGCGCAATAAAATGCGCCTTAACTGGTGACAGATTGGTCACATTTGAAGAACCGGTAACAGCTGAGCGGTCATTTCATGTTTCTTTGTTTGCTCGTATGAGAATGTGAATACAGGAAACCTGATATTCTGAAGGATATGTCCCCCAACATTACCGGTCGTTTCCCACCATCGGCAACGTTCAGGTACCAATCAGCACCAACAATCAAATTATGGTTGACTTGGTTACCATTGGTCGAAAGAAGGATGACTTTGCAAGTTATATGGTGCTTCCGGCAGATTTGTGCCCGACATTACCGATGCTCAGCAAGTTTTAGAGATAAATGCAAAATTTCTAGTTTTTAGTATCACCACATTTGACAACTAGAGGTGGTTTGCTTACCGAGGGGACAGTTGTAGAGTGAATCGTCCACGTTAAAATGAATTAAATACCATGGTGACACAGACGTTTTACCATCATCAAAAATAGAGTTGAAACAACAGGTTGTGGACGTTGAATTGAGCCATCTGTGAAATGCCCTCTTCTTGGATATGATTCGATCCCATGTGCAGAAGAAACTCGCGCGTATGGTTTTCTAATTGTGCTACGAGCCCAAAGCAAATGGTTTTAGGACATCACATTTAACTATCAGTGGTTGTGAATCAAACAGAATATTCAAGTTAATCTATATGCAATTCAGAAGCATAAAATTCGAGTATTAATTCAGGTTGACAGTAGGTCCGACTGGCTTTTCAGCGTTAAGAAATGCCATCTGAGGAGCTAAATCGATTTCGCAATAAATGACTTCACGAACACCTTCTAAAACAAATGGATGAACTACTATGGTAAAAGTGGAGCAGAAGTTTGCCGATCCAAACATATAACTTTCAGACTCACCTTGGCGCAAATGTATTATTCAGTTTTTGTTTTACCGCCGTCGATTCGGTCAGCTTTGTATAAAAACTGATTACTGTTTTCCGGCTACGGTTGAGCAATCAGCAATAGACCGTTTCAACTCGAAGGTAGTGAGATCGAGTATTCCAACTGCCGGTCGAATTTCCTACTTAGTTGAAATCCGTCGCTCGAGGGTCACTGCCTAAAAACAGCTTACATTGACGTTCAATCAATATATCATTAGAATCAGAATATGAAAGAACAATAAATGTTTCCATTGATGCCGCTTTTATAAACTACAGTAGAATTAGTGTAAACCATTGTATGAGTATTAGTATCCTGCTACTGAGTTAGCTTAAGATATTGAGCGTCGATTTAATATGTACTATATTGTGACGGTTTTCCTAACCGAATTCGGCAAGATTGCAATCGCATACACTACATCTAGACTGTCCCTCTGCCGATCGCTTTTGCTGCACCATGACCCATGTACTACTTACGCCCAATCAAAAATTGTGTTGACCTGTTTAGTCATTTCATGCATTTAGCTAAACGTTTGACCACGAGGCTATGTAGTAGTAATTCGGGATTTGATTTATATGACACTCCAAGGCAAGATTAGGAAGAATAAATATATTTCCACTGGATTTTCGTCAGTTCACGGGCGAACTCACTGATCGTACCACCCAAATTCAACTGAAGATTAGCCAAAACGTTTTTGGATCCTGATCAGCCGTACTGTTCTCTCCTATTGGAAAGTGACCTATGGGGCTAATCCGAGGACAATGGCCAGCTTAGTTGCCGTAGGTCATTAGAGGAGTGGTTCCTCCAACACTTACTTAATTTGCGTTTGAGAGTCATATCCACCGAAGCTCATGGGTAGAGTATCTGTCTGGTGAGCGAAATTTTACTGTTTCGATCCGGTCAGGTGATGTGAATTTTCGGATGCATAATGCATGATTAGATTTTCCATTCCGCATAAAATCTGACCCCTCGTGTCATCCGAAAACAATCAAAAGTTGAAAAAAGTGGTTCGAAATCTCAGATCACTTACCATTAAAACTTCCATGCTAGTGAAAAATCTGGAAAAATAAAACTTCCTGCTTCAAATCGGATTTCAAATCATGAACTAATCAAGCGATCAGTTGACAATATTATCTTCCTTACAAGCATTATCGTAAGTAAGCAGCTGTGACGAAAAAAGACGGGACTCGTTGCACAGGAAATCTGTCAGCTTATTAGGTTGTTAGGCCAGATCACATGGATTTAGGATCCGAAGGTAGGTGATGAAAAGTTGGGTCGCGAAATTATGATTAGATTTAAGATTGGATTATGTTATTTTGAACTTTTTCTTATTAGCTAATGGTAATTTAACGTCGTTTGTCCTCGAGACTCACGAGAATGTCCACCGTGAGCGAGTTAATCCGCTTACTTGGCTTACTTTGGTTTTTCCCATTACTCGGCACCTGTAGTGAAAACTGTCTTCCTTACGAAACATAGGAGAAATCTTTTGCATTTAAAAACTATTCTGAGGAAAATCAGACAGTCTTTTAAATTGCGCCCAAAGTTAGATGAAATTCCGCAGTGCAAACATGCGTCACTGAATCCAAATCATTTGGTAAACAAACTTGTTGGTTTCGCTCATTTCCAATTGAGTCGATAGTTGCAACGACACTGTTTACAAAAAACGCTGTTTCAAGTGTCCTACTGCCAATTTGTGTCCCCCGCGTCGTACTAGTCACACTTGTAATGGGAATGCAAAATTTCCTCTCTATTGTTTTTGCTATCACAAATGGTGACCAATTTCAAAAAAATACGGGAACGAAATTATTCAACTACGTGTAGAACTCAACGCTCAGTGCAAGGCGCATGTTTGTCGGTAGGCGGAAATGCTAACTAGGAGACGGGCACATAACTGGCGTACTTCAGGAACAGACAACGTATTGACAAATATGGGGACCCCAAGTCCGAAGAATAGCAGTTCATTTTTGTCATTCACAGATCGGGAATGGAATATATCAAGTCTAGTGTAAAATGAACATGTGGACAACTTGAGCATCGTTAAAAAAAGGGTTGTTGTGAGACCAAAGAGTATTAACTTTCAAAAGCGATGGTCGTGGATATTTTGCCCCGCTCAGTGAGATATAGGCTCTTTCGTTCAGCTCTGCTTTCTTCCTATACAGTCATGCAGGCGCCGTGTGTTTATTAGTATTCTGTTAAACATTGGTTCTGGATCGTGGTACCGCTAGAACAAGGCACCACTGACGACTTGCCAGACACCATCAACGGCATACGCGTTACAACCAGTAGACTCCAGAGAAACGACTGACCAACAGCATCCACACAATACATATTGACCTATTTGCATAGAAATTCGACGCCAAAGTATATCTTAAATAGTGCATTAGCTCACCTAACACGCTTGCTTAAAAAGCCTCTTCGATAGCACAATTTTATACTTTCATATTATACTTCCCTTAGTAATATAATAATGTTTATTGTTTTCAGGCGGGGTCAGTGGCCATCGGAGTACTGACGAGTGGGTAACTGATCGCTGTGGGAGGGGTTGAATCCGCTACATTCTCATCCAAACAGTACGACCTTCTCCGCTTGACCCCTCCTACATTTGACTAACAACATCGAACACAAGGTCATTTTTGAATAAAAGTTAAAAATGGATTGCATATGCGAATGTAAAAAATCGTTCAATTACTGTTAGGTTTGATTTCGTTGAACGGCAAATCGTCATGCAACAGCAAAATCTACCAATCTAAT
This sequence comes from Fasciolopsis buskii, assembly GCA_008360955.1. Classification (NCBI taxonomy): domain Eukaryota; kingdom Metazoa; phylum Platyhelminthes; class Trematoda; order Plagiorchiida; family Fasciolidae; genus Fasciolopsis; species Fasciolopsis buskii. The sequence goes on along the minus strand of LUCM01000849.1, from coordinate 90,399 downwards.
CAAGTGGAGGAGATCAATGAAAGAGCTCTCAAACTGTGTAGTCCTTTTTAACGTCTGTTGATAATGTATCATTATAGAAGCAAGGTAAACCCATTACTAATGATAAAATGCAATTCACTGGGGAAGGCTGTGCGCCACTACTTTCAAGGTCATGGTGAACATTTTACGAAATACACAGAAAGGTGTTTGGTGACTGAGCAAATAGTTGGTTTCAAGTCTTACAGTTATACCAGTGTACGCTTGGGAATGTAAAGTTATATTGGACCATCTGGTCGTATATGACTTTATCGAGTGCGAGTTGTGATCTTTTTGTTTTTACTCACTGCAGAGGAGATGGCTACAGAATTTCGTTTTTCGTCAAAATTAATCGGTTTTTGGACCACGGTTAAGGTTTTTCTCGGGTATCAACATCCTATTTTGAATAACCTCAAAATCTGTGATTTGCTTTACAAACTTCTGCGCGTTGTTTGCCTTATTCGAAGAACTAAAACGATTTCTAACTCGTGACGTAGCAATCTGACGCTCAGTAACGTGCAGGAAAAATGACGTGCAACATGTGTGCGATCAGTGCTTCTCGAACAGGGAGGCAGTGTGAGCGACTTGACCTTCCCCCTGTAAAAGGAAAGGCGAAATTCCGGAACCGGACCCAAGTAATGGTAGTAGTATGCATTCATTGTACTTTCAAAATCTAAACCACTTCAAAGCTTGTGACGTAGTGTGCATTTGCGTGTGGTGGAGGATATAAGTCACCGATGCGGACGAATAACAGCGAAACCCGAGTCTGGATCCTCCCGGGTGTAATTGCCCGGATGACCTGAGGTTTGTGGGCGAAAGGAGCCGACCGAAAGGCATTCAGCCAAACATTAACATCAATCCCACACACTACTCACAAGCAGTCAAGAAAACTACGTGTTTCACTAAGTGTGATATTCCTCAGTCCACACGAAAAAGCGAAAGATTCAATATTCCTTCGGTTTGCATGCAACTGGCTTCGATAAACTGCTTACTAAGAACTCGAACAATAAACAGAAAAAAGATTTGCTTGATGCGGCTAATTAAAATAACTTAACTGTTCGACGAAATCCAAATTGGTCGATGACTTATTCACGTTTTGTCAAGTTTTCATAAGATGCCTTTAAACTCGGTGGAAAATGAATGGCTTCCTGAAATCGGTCATGATGAATCACCAAAGTTATTACATCACGAACTGGATGAATGTTATCACCAAATGTGTATCATGGTCAATTTTGTCTTCAAAAATTCGTGGCGTATGTGATGAAACTGCTGTAGTACTCAGCTGGTGCGGAAAATGACTCTCGAAACCAATGTGAGTGGGTGTGAGCAAAATCATTTAGACTGGTCATCCTCGCCAGAGGAGCCATCGATCTGATTACTGAATGGTTCAGTGGAGTTGGCCATCTGTTGCCACAAGTAAACTGGCGCGACTGTTCTTCAGAAACCTGAGGGCTGCGAATTTTCATAAGGCTTAAATCTTGGACTCACATCACGGTAAGAGCAAGCAAGATTAGCCCGGAAATTTGAGATACTATAAAACTATGTTTTCAGTATATCAGGTATGGTTATTCTCTTGGAGATAACACATTGCTAATCCTAAAGGGGAAACTTTTCTCTGTCAAACATAGCAGTTTGCTTGCTTAAAGTGATTCATTTCTGCTTCTATTCTTAAGGTTTTCCTAGATAAGAATAAATGCGCTCGCAGTTTGGAGATCCCCCTGGTCGTACTTGAATGTGCAGTGCCATTATCCTCCATCTCCCATCACTTGTCATTCTGTACTAGATTCCGTCTTCTCCAGGAATCGGCTAAACTAGACTGCATATCGAGTGCGTTGTAGGACTTTGTCTCCGACCTTAATAATACCGTGCCATGCCCTGTGATTTGATGTTTGCCTTGGGCTCTTTTATTCATCCTTCCCATTTACATCCTAGTTTGTTTCTCAAATAGTCTATGCCCTTCTCACTCTGGGCTGATGCGTCGCTGTACAAACAGATTAAGCTTTGATTGATCCAGGGAGATCAGACATTCGCATCCTATTTCCGCTGATCATTTAAGTGGTGGTTAGCAACTCACCGTTGCCAGCTCGCTAAAAATCTGACGTAGTGAGATCTTAAATGGTTTTATGCCACTAGGAGTCTCAAGGTCGTGGTTACCGCTCTCAGAACTGGAAGTTAGTGGCTATGGAGCACGCTATACACAGATAACAAAATAGCATTAGAATAATTTCGAGAACCCTTGAGAGGTAGACAAACAAATGAAATGGGTTGATGGGTTTCAAAACCCATATGCAATAATGGAATACGAAACATTTTTGTGTTTACTCTAGTTGTCCATAGCTGGGGTTCTTTGCGCATTTCAACATTTTCTGTCGCCATATCAATTAACCCTATGGAACGGAAAATTGGAATTCAAGTGAAACATTTCCACGAACAGTATCTGCATGATAAGTAACATTATTCAAGACATTTTCAGTGTCAGAACCCAGTACCACGACAAGGGCTCGAACCTGTGAACATGAGCTTCTTTCAACGGAATGAACTGTGTGGATGTTGTCGTTCATCAGACGTGTGAATTCACTTTTAAGCGATCAAGAATCAATAGTCAGCAGTTTAGTTGATTGGTTAGCTACCGGCCATACCCAACTTAGTCTCTAAACTGATCATCAGTAGTGGAACCATAAAGTTCTAATTCAAAAGTGTAATACTTATGCAAAATCCAACCATTCGTCTATCCCAAGACATACCGATAACCCATGACTTCCCACAGGTCATTTGGGAACGAATTTCGGTGATTCAAAGACAATGCACAATGGAACTGAAGCAGCTTGTCATCGACAGCAACTCAGATATTTTTTCTATTTCTGCCCACTTGCACGTTTTAGGTAAAATAGAGATGAACACAAGCTTGGTTGCCCATATATTTTTACGTCCGTCATCGCTATTGGTTGACCTAGCAATTGCATGTTCCTGGTACATGCAGAAACGTACATATCGAACAATGACATTTTACATTAGATTCTTTTCTTAGCCGGCAGGCTTTAACAATGAAACCCATGTTTTTATTGTGCTATCGTTTACCTGGCGCCTACGGTCGCCCATTGCTTTCTTGCTTGGCGATTCGGTTCCCCAGTTGACTAAGAGACATGGCGTAAACCAGAATTGCACAAGTTGATGACAAGGTATGCTCTGCTCCTTATAAATGATCACTTACTTTGTTATGCCGCCGAGAATTTGTGCTAAATACCAAGCACAACTACGAAGAACCGTCGATGCAATGTGCAGTCATTTCGCTCCAGAGTTTGCACTGCTTCCCTTTGTCTGCGAAAATTGAAGAATTCGAGAATGCTGTCAGAAGAAAGAATTAATATAGTGAAAACTAAAGCCGTAGATTCTGCACACCTTCCGACCCTCATCCCTGTCGTTCGATGTCAAGAACCTAGGATTGGTCAGACGGCTAAGGCAGTAGCGTTTGGGATTTAAGATTGCTAGTTCAAACCCTTCAGTCGCTAGTTAGCTTTCTCACTTGGCTGCCCGTTGCTTGCAGCTGACTCAGCCCAGAAAATTACATTGGCTGTTATTTCATTAATAAAGTAAATAAAAAGTAAAAGAGTAGAATAAAGGTTTAGCCTTTTCCTACTTCGGTAATACTGAGTGCACTCGAGAGTGGGTCATATTCTCAATGGTATAATCCTAAAACATTTTCAGTAGTTGACTAAGTCGATTTAACAAAATACATCGGACAATTATCAAGATCGTGACTAGGTACCACCCGTTTGACAGAAACGTAATTTATCGTTCCCACTGGTTCACTCCTTAAATCCCCACTATTTAGTAACCCCAAGATTCAAACACTAAGCAAACTTCTGTTAATCAGTTTAAGTTATCCAGTGCTTTATTCACACAGACTAGTGTTACAGAATGTGTTTGACATACTCACAAGAACCTTCATGTCTGTTTGCTGTAGTCACTAGCTGAATATGGTATATGCTACATTTGCTTTGATGAACCAAAAACCACGCCGCTGTTTTGTGAGAATTGACGCTGCTGACCTATGCCCATGAGCGCCGCGCGGGTCTGAAATGGATTCAGCGGACACATTTGCCGGCACTCGCGGAGGCAAAATGCCCACTTACAAACAAGTACACACCATCTCACTTGATCCTGGATTATGACTGGTCTCTGATATTTACCAGCCCCCTTTTTTCTCTTCATTGATTGCTTTGGATGGCTGGTCATGCTCTTTATGTCGTAGGCACAATTGAGATTGTCCAGGCTGGTACATCTACTTACGTCCAAGTTGGATGATGGCCTAAGTGCTGGCTAATACTGTTAGCTGCTTAAATACACATTCTGCAGGAATATGTTCTGAACAAAACAGTTTGACGTCAAGGACAGGCTGTTGGGCATAAACGGCTGAAAAGTAAAGTTGCAAACGACGACATACTACAATATTCCATGTCACCCTTTTGTACTCCAAAGCTGATTGAAGAGTACTCAGTGCTCAATTGTTGCGCCCAAAGGAAACCGAGCGCAATATATTTGCCAGCTTCTGTAGAATACGCACGTACAGAGAAGTCCTCGCTGATTCGATATGTTCCTCAGTTGTCCATAATACACTTGATCAAATGTTTTGCTTTGTTTCATGCGCAATTATTCGGTGTTTTGCCCTGCCTAACCACGAAAGTCGGTTTCTCAGGTGTCCGTGACTTCAGCGGGAATTCGCATTAGGCCATTTCTTTGTGCTCGCAGGGGATCCGAATTCTAGGATATTCCTCGAGTAAACTTGATGAAATCCATATGTGAATGCTCATTTTCTGCTCGGATTTTAAAGAAAGCGAAAGGGTTCAGCATTATTACATGTTAGCAAAGAAATCAAATAATGTTTGAATCCGACGTGATATACATGTAGGTCAGTAGTTGGACGACTTCCTGGCAATGCTAAATAGCGTCACAAAGGTTCACCAATGGCCGCACATCATGACATTCACAAAGGAATGTCTGCATACACCATATTTTGACAACTGTGCGCCCGCTGGTAGGACGAGTTCCCGATCCAGATCATATAATCCATTGATGAGTCTATTACCACTGGAGTCATTCTGCTTCAGGAACTCTGGCCTCCTCTACATATCAGTAACATTGGTGAATTTCGGTGTTTAGGACTTACTTTGAATGGATCGATCCTTTATTTTACTCATTTATGGTGGTCGTCCGCTGATGCATATCAGACTCGCATGGTGCAATACCCTATAATTCTTCTCATCTCAGAGCCAGATATACCGTTTGCACGATGTAAACCATTCTGTTTCATTGACCATCGGGCGATAACCGCCATTTGCATTTGTGTTGTACTGTCTTATTACACGACTGATGCTCCCCAACTCACAAGCAGCTACTCATCTGAAATATCCTATTTTACGGACTCTCCACTTTGTATCGTCTTACTAAGCCGATATGAAATCTCGCGACTGTTCTTAATAGACAGATGCAGTAATCGTTCCTGCAACGCGAGTTTCCAGGTATCAGTGACTCTGAATTCTCTTTATTCAAGATAGATCAACCCTCTCTAAGTTTGAGTGTTGTTTCGTTAAGGCTTCGTTAAAAGTCACTTCTGAAATATTTGGCACTGCACACAACCACACACACGTGGGCGTAGAAATACACGAACCCAACGCTCAGTAGTGAGGTTCATGATCGTGAACCAAATGGCAAAGAAAGCTGATTTCGATACAACTTACGATTACAGACTGTACCGCACTAATCGTTAGGGGGATTTGATATACTTGAAAGAATCATTAAATGGCTTCTCAATTAGGTGTACTGTGGAGAAAATCATTCGTCAGGAGCTCAAAAGCTGCATGCATTATTACGAAAGCCAAAAGGGAAATCTGATATCGTAAACGTCAATCCTGTTCAAATATTCTAGGGACACATTGGATTCCAATTCAGTCAGAACGTTATAAGAAGCTTGTATGCTGCTCAGTTTTTGCGTTTTCCCAGTCTAACAAAAACAATTTCCACAATGAATTCACTGGAATACATCGAGGTAACTGACTGACATTGCATCGCAAAGCCACAGCGCATTTAGGTAATATAATCAAAATGGAACGATTGCTTATACGTCCTGCATGTCCGAAATCCTAATTCAGGGCAGTGTAAATCCGCTGTAATATTTAATCTGAGTTAGTAATCTCTTGAGGCGTAACTGCTGCGTTGAATTGTGAAGATTGCAGAATTTAACGCAGAACTGTGGCAACATATCCTCGGCTGTTTGATCGGATGATACCCACGTGATGTAAGCGCACCTCACAAACTGCATCGCTGTTTTCCATGGTATCGTAGTGATTGATCGCCAACAGATGATAAAGTCAAGAACCAATCTTTTCCAATCTACAACAGCTGTGAAATGCTTCATTCTCGTTTATGATCGATCGATAGAAAAACCTTAGTTAAAAAAGATATGTGCATTTCATTATAGAAAGTATCGACGAGCATTGTACAAAAAATGATTACTGCTGGAGGGATGAAGTCACATGCAGAGTTGGACCTCGTAAACTCATTCTTACAGGTGGTCCGTCGCTCACCTGAGAAGGGTTAGTTTTTCCTGCAGAACAAATAAAGCATTCGCGATCAGTGAGCACTTTCTCCTAACCAAAGATATATGGTCATTGGCGATCAGAGAAAGCATAAAACAAATACGTGTAATCTACAAGTATTTGTTTGATGAATATGGGTTCCGCAGAAGGAAATCCATCCTGTTATTACAAGGTAAACTGTTCCCCAATCGTTGGTCCAAAAAGTTCTTTTCTCTCAAACAATCTGGCTTGCAAAGGATGACAAAAAATGCATGAAAATATCATTCAAACACAATTATTCTGTTGAACAAAAGTAGGTTCTGTGTACCGAAAACTGGTGTAGTTATCAATCAGAATGCAATGTCCAGAAACAACCCGAAGTAACTAGCAAAGTGAACAGTTTCCCTCACATTAGTTTGTAAAATTGAACCGTTTTTTTTGCAATCTTCTATTGCTTTTCGTTAAAATCCGTGGGATCGGCGATGCCCAAATTGAATAGCCATCGCCGGCCCTTATAAGATCAGCGGTTTGAATTCCAGTTTCACCTGTCACTTTGGTGTTGGATGGTAATTCGCTATTAACCAGCTCGTCACCACATCAGACATAGTGGGAAATTATGCAGTGCAACGCTAACCCCAAATTTAGAGGGTTCTGTTTGCCAGTTCCTCCATCCACCAAATAGTGGTTCCTGTCGGCTATGGAACATGATCCTTCTACCATGCTCACCTGATTAAGTCACATAAAACCAGAATCATACGGAGTGACGATAAGAAAATTACCCGTCAGCTTAGTGGACAAAGCCCTCTTCGCTGGGTCATTTGACTAATTTTTATACTTTTAATTTGGTATGCACAAATTTGAATCTCACACCCATGCATAATTATTATTTACCTCAAAAAACAGAATCCCCTCGAACTGGCATCCAGTAGCAAATTGACAGCAGTAATAGACCCTTTTATTACTCAGAGTTCGATTTAGGCAAATAAATGTGCACAGAACAAGATCAATATTCATTTCAATATGAGAAGCAAGGAATGTATTCCAAATCTGTTTCATTCGGTTTATCAAGAACTGAATTTCCAAATTGAACTCAGAACGGACGATAGCTAGTCTACCAAAAAAGAAATATATGACCATCCCTGGCTGGCCTTGAGTAATCAACCAGAAGCGCACTCCAGCCAAGTTGCAAATGTCCTTTCCATAAATCGCTTAAGAAAATGAAACAATCTACCGTTGATAGTGCTGAAACTAAATGGTGATTCAATTCTCTGTTCCATTTTGTTCACAAAATAGGACGCCAGACAAGGTTGAAGAAATTCTACCCTTCTTTATGTGTGAGGCGCCCGGCGGAGGAGGGGTAATATCCCCTTGCTGACTCTGTTCCATCGACGAAATAATTCCCGATGAGTAAAATATTTTATTAGGACTACCACTAGCAGTGTTTATATTTCCGGCATATCGTGATGCCTTGGTGAACTGGTTCCCTCGCTCGCTGGAATACGGTGAAATAACAAATCAGCTAACTTTGAGTGTTACCTAGACAAGCGATACTTGTTTTGCAAACCCCAGTCTCTGAAATGACAAGAAACAAGTGGTAAGCGATAATCAGTTTCACTGCAATAGCCAGTCGAAAGTGCGGGAAAGAGTTCACACAAGCAAATGCCGATCTAAAAGTTACGTCGAATGTATCAGAACATTAGATGAGAAATTGAAGGTAGGAAAGTGCAGTGAACCTTATCGCATAGTTAGGAAAAAGGCCAATAAACCGATGCCACTTTAGATGCGATTGGTGCTTTTGGAAACGTCTAGTAGATGAAGGCTAAAAGGGTAAACAAACTCAGTTGCACGGAGCGCGTAAAAGGCAGGGGGACAAGTAAAGTTCAGCAAGTCCTGCATATAGGTTCAATTATGTCATATATTCTTAGTAAATTAACAAACTAACTTTGATTAATGAAGTGAGATAACTGAGGAAGTATTGTGAAAACCAAGGATGAACCTACGGCAACTGAGTTCAAGCAAGCATATGTGCCTATGTAAACAAACATGCACGTACAAGGACCTTGCTGCAGTAACTCAGTTTGATCGGGAAGCTGAGAAAAGAACGACTGATTTTTTCCATATTCATGCGCTCCACGCTAACGTCGCGTGCATGCATTTCGCGCTTTCGGTGCATCTTAGTGGTGGGACGCCATCGGGCTCGTAAGTTGAGAACAGGTGATTGAACTATTCGTACGACAGGCAGCCAAGATACAATGAACCTTTGCCGCTGACAATCATTTCGATTGTGCTGAAATCCGGGCAGTGAGTGACCCAAGTGCCTCTGTTTGCTGATCTTCAAATCGAGTCAGCTAGACCCTGTCTAATCGAGGCCTGCTTTTAGATCGGCGATGAATGGAATGTAGGAAATGTCAAAAAGTTCTAGCGTGTTCATTTGCTTCCAAACTGTACGAGGTGCCAAAGAATTGTCTGTTTTGGTGTTCAACAAGAAGCGAAAGAGAACGCTAACCTGAAGGTGAATGAATTCCCTGTTCTTCGACTGTGATCCACCCCGCAATCGTCTTTGATAATATTCAGAATCTTCTAGTCTTTGGACGATACAAAACTGCATCAAAGAAGTCATAAACACATTCAGATACTTCCCTTGCGACATGGCGTTGTTGATTGTTTTAGGGACAGTCAAACGAGGACGAACTTGGTTGTGGAAATAAATATAGACAAAAATGAATAATAAAGTGAACTGAAAGTTTCAGTGCTTTTTGATAAGATTGTGAATATTTACCATAAATTAACTTCGGAATTTATGACTACTTCTGTTTTTCGTATACAGCAACTCTTCTATCTGGAAATTTATTTATAATTGTGAAACTATATTAATAAACTAAGGCATTCCTTTTTAATTATTGCGTCAAAGGTTTCTTGCAACAGATTTTATTTTCTAATACTGCTAATCTTGAAAGTAATAAGACTGTTTAAATGTGCCATATTATCTGCACAGTTTAGTTTTGGCGCCAGTCGAACAATCAGAGAGACAAAATGGGAGTTTTAAGTTGCTCAAGTACAGAAGAATCTGATCAGGCTGTTAACATCCGGTGGCTTTATTTGCCAAGTCAAGTCCCCCTTGATAACTTAATATTCCCAAGACTACTATTTACATGACTGAACTTCTGGATTGCATGAAGACACAAATTAGAAAGTATTTCTATAGAATCCATCCGAAATATTGCATTGGTTTATGAATGTGGTTTTATTTGCGGGAGACTGGCGTTAATGAAGAGCAAAGTTGGCAGATGAGGCCAATCCAAGCATAATAACATTATTCATCTGTCCACAGAAATGATTCCTACGTTAAACGTTGGAAGTCTGTTGTTCCGACAGCAGACGATTTCTGGGGTTTTTATTCATTCCAATTTCCTACGTATCGTGAATAAATGACAACCGAAAAATGAAATCGGTGTAGTGTTTCCATATGTGAGTGGCAACGAACGATTCTTAGACTGGCAAGTTTATCAGTTTACCTGTTTATTGTAAAAACGACGAAAAATTGAAGAACTTAATAGGAAAACAGGTATTTTTTGAATGACAGTCATTTAGCTATGGGGCATTTACTTTCATTCATGTCATTCACCAGGACGGAAACAGAACATAAACACGAGATGGAAGCATTGCCTGAATCATTTAAACAGCGAACGTAGAACATAGCAAAGAGCGGACAGTAAATTGTCAAACACAGCGGATTAAACTATTTGAAACGTTCTTGTAATCAACAATGCGGTGGGGAAAACTGAAATACCACTTATTTCATCAGTTTATGCAGACAGCTCAGTCTGTGTTCGTGCGTACGGCGATCTTTTACCCCAAGTTACTGCCAGAAGTGATGTTAGTTAGAGTTACCTCTCAAAGTTTTCCAACTGTTTCATTTATATGATAATGGTAATCGTTCTGTCTTTAAATGAGAATAGTGACATTGATGTTTACTCAGACAGAAATCTGTCTGACTTCAGGAATGCAGGTGGTGACGATCTACTGTGTCAAGCCCTAAGTATTTCGATCATCTTAGTGACAGTGTAAATGTGCCTGGTATGCTTATTGTATTTCTACAATATCGAATGTCGTTGCATGGCTGGATTGGCATGAAGCCACACTTTGTTTTTGCAGGTGAAGAAATGGGTGCGTATTTACTCATCTCATTGTGAAATACTGAAAGAAGTGTACTCACCCATACCGAAAGATCGATTGGCATTCACCAAACTGACCAACTGTGGCGCCGATCCAGTTATCAGTCAGAAGTCTAGCAGTTAGGCCGGCCCTCCTATACGACTCCGAAACGAGGCTTCGAGAGCCAAGACATGCGAAAGATTTTCGGTGTTTAAACACCGCTGTCTTCATGCCACTAGAGAATTTCCTCAATAAACCAGAGGACAGGTGTAAAACGCTGAGTTCTAAATTTCGGTCTTAAGAACAGGTACTGAATCAGAACAGGTCAAGGTTGTTGGGACACGTTTTGCGCTGCCTACAGACAACCCCTCGCTGTAAGATGTTCTCCATTAGAAGTGGGACTAGATTTGCTTAGGTTATGATATTTAGGACAGTAAGTACGCACGATAGACTTCCTTCATCGAGGCTTGTTTAAGCAGATAGCTGCTTGAAGATGGGTTATAGTGAATAGTCTGTGGGCTGAAAACTGGGTGTTATGGTGCTAACTAGTTGGTAGCCTCAAGTACGTCGAATTAGGTAACTGGATCAGTGGGAACCCAGCGCATTGTTTGGAAACTTCAAATGTTTAATTACTACAACCAAAGGTTGCTCTGTACATTTTTTCTGACTTGCGATCTTCCGATGTTATTCATTGACGCCAAACGGCAACGGAAACCACATATCAATTCAAGGCAAGTAAATACTTTATGCACTGTAAAAGCAGCACGGTGGTGTTTGTAAATGGATTAACTGAGCTCAACTCAGGAATTATGAAATCTGTCAGATAATCGTTTGTCAACATAAAGAAAGTCATCGAATTTATCAAACACTTCCCTGACGTAGTTGGTTTATTATCATCAGTAGTTTCCAGTATCCTCTGCTTCGATAGCCATCCGAACTGTCGAATTGGTCAGTGTCAAGCTTTAATGAGGTTACCACTCGAAATGCATGAGAGGGTAGAAATGTGATTTTTCTAATCTAAACCCACTTAACGCCAGAACATTCCACTGACACGATAGTTACGTTTTATTTAGCGCATCGTTTAACGATAAAGTAAGCTTTTCCGTAGACGAAAAGCTGCTGTGTGCTTTTCAAATCCACTCATTTTGATCATGCTTGCTTCAACCAGATTCTGTTTTTAATAGTATTATGTCATACCAAGTATGAACACATGACTTATGCGGAGTTAGCCTACGTGCGATAGACAAAAGTTCGATTTCACTTTGCTTCGGAGCGATAAGTGATATAAAAGTGAAGCACGACTGTACACAAGACCGAATGCCGAAACCTTCTGGGGTCGGTCGGATAACTCACGGGCTTGGAAATGTGCTGACTGCGAGCAGAGGACAAGTGCGGATTCAGCTGTAAATCCTAGAAGAAAACATTTGATTCACACAGTTATTTAGCCCCTTGTCTTTGACACTCATATGCACCTAGTCGTACACATCATTTTATTTTACTCACACTTGGTTCGTTTTATCTTTTGATGTTTCTGTAACATGGTATTTTATTTGTAGAAGAATGGTCTTGACACACAGTTAGTTGACCGATACAAAGACTGTCTAAATCCGCGAACGTCACGATGCTTTTCACGCTGCTAATTGCCTACCCAAAGTCAATCGGAATAACTGTTTTTTTCTGACCTGGAAAATAGAAAGTGAACGTGCTGCCTGCCAAAGTGCGTCGAATCAGCACACAAACTAGCTATTGGACATGTGAGTTTGCCTCTTTTTCACTTTAGATAGCCTTCGCGTCTCATTCTCGTTTCCTCCCTCACATACAATGAACTACAAGCGGTGCGGGGCACGTCTATTCATTTCTGTCCACCCGGTGTTGAAAGATTAATGAACCTGGACACACTTGAAATCCGTGGCATGCAGGATTTCATAGCCATCATCGAATGTAAGTTTTCAGGATTGGCTACTATCAAAAGTGTTCGGAATTTACTTCTGCGATCTATCCTTCTCACTTTATGCTCGCTTACTGCTTGCTGTTCGTTTTTAACAATGTAATACAACCGTCAGTGCTACATTCTGTGCGATGCATTTCTGCAAAATGTTACAGATTCTCATTGATCGGTGTTCGATTACTGAGCTGGTATATCCATTTGACTGGAATTAGCCTGAAAGTAACTGACCGATGCAATTTCGGTACACTTCACGCTCGTTTTATTCATTAGCCGTAATTTGATGAATGGTGATAAATCTATTCGCCTTGACCCATATTTCATGGCCAATTAACAACTCTGGCTTCCTGCAAACCGTAGTGACAATAACGCTTTCCTCACGGTCAGCGTTCAACCTCATTTGTAGGATTGCAGACATGGTTACTGAACCCACTCTAATCAATGGAGATTTCCTGTACCATCGGCAAACTGTTTGGATAACGCACTGTGGTAGGACTTTGTATAATGCATTTATTTTTGAGAACAGTCAGCGCAAAGTTTCTTTCATTTTAATCAATGCTCCCACTAGCAGAATACTGCGATATGATCTGCTAATTTTTTTTCTTGTTATACGCGCAACCCGCACAAAAGCTGCCATTGGTTAAATGATGAGTTTTACAAACCAATGATGCCTCGCCTTACTAAAAACAATAAGAAAGTCGTTTTCACTGCTTCATTCACTCTTCTTGAGAGGTTTTCAAGAAACAAGTAATAATGATCCTTTGTATGGTTTTGTTTGACGACGGCAATTGGAAAGCTTCTGGGGCAACCATCTTCCTACTCATTATTATCCACCCGAGACTTCCATTTCTGCTCTTATCACGAGTTTCTTTTGCCGTTTGTTGAGTACATCAATCGAAGAACTGATGCTAGTTCCACAACAAAACTAAAAGATTATATACACACTTCAAACAATGCCAAACCTATGAAGGTTTGACTTAAGTAAATGAAATGTTGAGTGAACTAACAGGATAATCGTTTTGAACCTATACAACCCCAAAGTATGAATTTTTGATAACTTCGTTCTTGCGTTCATTTAGTGCAATTTTTGTAGACAAGCTGTGTCCACCAACTTCTGTTTGCTGGGATGTTTTCAAGGGCTGTTCAAACTCAAATGTTGTCCGGCAGCTGATTCTCTGGGACAGAATTCATTTTAGCTTTCACCCACTTAGAGGCGAGGACTTTTTGGTTTGTCGGATCCAGAAGGCTTTATTTAGTTGGATATGCAAGTTAATTCACGAAATCAAAATAACGTCTCATTGTGATAGGTCACGTATTAGAAACACACGGCCTCGTCTTGCCTGTTTTCTAAGAACGCAAGTCTGCAAGTACGAGCCAGAAGCTGGACGAAGTTACTCTCCTCTGAGCCTATGCGAAGTGGATATTTAGAATAACATATAAGATCAAATGCCTGGTTTAACTGATTTCAGTACACAAGACGACAGTTAAACAGTTTGAATTGTAAGGTTCATCGGACGAGAAATCCGTTTCACGGATTTAAAGTGTGATTAAACCACGGTTGTTTTTTCCTGCCAAAATATGTTGCTTTTCCGTCGGACAAACATAAATGTCTATAACAACTTGCATCCAGTAAAGGAAGGACAAATGAGCCACATTCTTAGAAATTTCGCTTTTTAAAAGTTGTACTATTTTGTTACTATTTATGTGGTAGAAACAGCATTCTTCATGTACGAAAATACAATTCCGACTGAAGTCGACACACAATGAAATGCTACATCTTATAACCCTTGGTTCCCTTTGTACATTTTTTGTGATACCAGATGAAACAAATTCCACGAAACAAAACCCGAAACATTACCAATGTTTAAACCGCGTTGATGCGACCGTGAGTGGCCAGGAGAAGTACAACCGAAACGTGCAAAACAGATACTCTGTTGTGTGGGCAAAGATCTAGATCGCGCGATTGCAAAACTGTGATGCATTAGCATGCGGTGAGTTCGAAGGAATATTGCGTCGAGAATGTGAGCATCACCGCCGGTGGTAAACACAATACTTCACTGATAACCAGCAGACCGGAGAAAAGGATTCTGGCATTTTCCCCAAAATTAGGGAACAGAGAAGAGGTAGACGGCGAGGAAATCGAAGAAAAGAGAAGAAACGTTGGGACAGCAAAACAACCATGGTGTTCTATTCAACTTTTGAAGTCTCATGTCCTGTATGTTAAATGATTTATTCCTGAGTCCCTTCAAGTAGATTACCAAAGGAGAGGTTCAAAATTCCCAAACACAAGACAAATCTACACCGGTGACTATTTCTTCGCTCATTAGATAAGAATTAGACCAGCTGACTGAGAACTGGTGACCGAACTGTAAAGTTTGTGAACTGAATCGCGTACTGGACCAGCATCAGCAACAAAATTCCCTTAGAATTTTTGAACTGATGGAAAGTTGATGGTGCCTGCGGGTCTATTTACGGTATGACAGGTCACCAACATCATCGTATTTCGGAAACTGCCCGAGTGAAATGACCAATTATTAGTTGATTCATGAGAAAAATCCTATGCAAAATCCCTGCCCCCAGTACAGTCTTGAATTATTTATTATTGACGTGGATATTTCCATATCCAGTAGGTTGCACTCGGCGCTTTCGTTAGCGAATGCAACCAGCGAAACCACTAAGACCTGGGTTGACGGAACTTTTCAGTTTGTGACGCAACAGGAAACAACACAAAAAATTAGTTTGATAGAAAGGTAATTTGATTACAACGAAAGCGGTCAATCGAAACATCCAAAAATTTACTCGTCATTTGATTGTCAAAGTGATGGGGATAATTGGGAAAATAACGGAAAAAGTCAGGCGTCATAGGACAGTACACATTCTCAGTTCAAGATTAGAATATATTGAAGCAATGTAATAAATATGTTTGGAAAAAGCAGAAACAGGCAAACGTACAAACGAGAAAAGAAGAACCTTTAGCTTCTATCTGCAAAGCATATTGACAAGTCGCTTTGAGGAGTATTAGGAAAACTCTTGTCCACTGGATCAGGCATTACTTTTCTGTATAGATAAAGCCTTATAACAAAAAATGGTCTAACTAAGTGACTCCGTGCACGCATGGGACCATATTAACAGAATTTACTAGATAATTTACAAGGATTGCCTTGCTAAAATCGCTGGACAGACCCGAAGACAAGCAAAGGATAGAGTCTTTGGCCGGCGGCGGCCAAGCGGATAAGATCGTGGCGTTCAGAGTGAAGGTCGCGGGTTCAAATACTCCCACCGCCGGTCAACTTCCCAAATTGGCAGCCCTCTGTTGGCTGCGGTCTCCTTCCTGAAAAACGATGTTCATTGTTACTTCAATACTAAAGAAAGTAAGAGATAAAAGATTGCAGGAAAAGATAAATCCCAGTCAGTTGGCGGAACTAGTTTACCGGGGCTAGAACGTGACTCAAAAGTCGCGATACACGGCAAAGGCTACGACAACACTAAAGTTCTTCAACATGGATTCCAAACATGCACAGAGCGCTTGCAAACAGAAACCTTGGAAATTAGCTCCCGGTTCCAAAGCGCCAAGCGGAAGGATCGGGTAGAAATTTCCGTCATTTAAACTGAAGCAAAGTCTTTGCTGAAAAAGCATACTGACAGTCCCAATTAAATACCAACCGCGGGTGAAAATTACAATGGAAACGGAAACTCGGTCTCCTATTTCACTAATCCTTAGATTAACAAAACTGACACAACCAAACCATACGATCACCCACGGAAAGGCAAAGTTTCACATAAAATCACAGAAATCACGCCGCAGGAACAAATACACACGCATCTAAACAACCATGTGATACGTGTTAGCGCATAACTACCACCCAGTATAAAATGATTGAAAACATGCTTTGAGAAAGATCACCGACAACGATCTTACTGACTTTTGAAAGTATTGCATATATGAAAAATATTACACAGCGCATTGACTTTGCCATACACGGCGAACTTCGTTCGATCACGTCTTGTACTTGACTGAACTTTTATTTTCACAATACCCTTAGCCGTTTACGGTATAGGAGGGTAATCAAATGGCCAAAAATTTATTGCAACCTGGTGTGAAAAAGGTGTTGATCATGCTTTAAAAGAAAGAAAGAAAAATGAATGGTAATAAGAAAAGATGGGTGTTAGTCCCCCTGGGAATAGTGGAAAGTAGCGGAAACTGAAATAGAAGGACATAATACGCGTGGGTAGAACCTTAGCAAAGGTGACTGAAAACAACAGTGGAGGATAAGAGGACCAAGGTTAAAAGTAGAAAATTTAAGGCCATCTTCAAATGTACGGTAGTATTATTGATAGCAAATGGATAACAAAGCAACCTCTCGAAGATCCTCAAGTGACAGTAGATCGGGTGCTAAGGAGGACCATCAGTCAGCCGGAAATTCATGCTTTGATCTCCATCAAAAAGCGAAAATGAAGCAGACAAAGATTCACCATACATAAGGCCGTCTTACTTAAATGCGGGACGGATTTAATTTTTTTACAATAGGAGTTTGCGAACAGGAGTATGAGTGATTGCAACGAGAAATACAAAGCTAAATTTGAGCATAGCATAAAAAAAATAAGTTGAAATATGAGACACCCTAACAAAGGAGTTTTACACAAGCCCAAAAAACAAACAGAGTGCGAAACCTAAATTAAAGAAAGTAATGAAGTAAATTTGAGGTCAATGATAGATGACTAACTGAAGTATAGAGGGTAAAATTTTGGATCCAATAAAATCAGCATGAACACAAGAGCACCAAAAGAGGTTTTATTCGAAACCAAAACCCAACGAAGCAGTGAAGCGGTTGTGGAAGACGTCGACGTTGGTGGTTTTGTAGTGGAGAGATGAATATGAGAATATAAAAGGTGGCTTCGTTGAATGGATTAGATTTATTGACACAAGATTGCTAACAAACAGAAAGCGCGGGAGCGAGTACGGGACCTCGTAACACCAGCTTTCATGGAGAGTATGTTGCTCCGTAAGAAAAACTGATGTGCATCACTTGAGAGCTGTGCAAAACAGAACTGTGGGAGGGAGTCTTCAAGCTAATCTTGGTCAAAGGGTTCGGAGATGTTAAGACCAGGAGCTTTTTCCTCTGGCTGTCAACAGGAAAACGTGGATCAGCGGGTCGTTGTGTAAATCTGCCACGTTGCCTTCCATGGTGGCAGCGGCCTGGTGGACTTTTCCAGTGAGAGGAAATCACAAAAGTCATAAATATCGGTGCCGAATGTTAAAGTAGCACGGAAGTAGTTACTCGGTCCAGGAAGAAAATAACAATTGTAGAAAAAGCGAACTTTTTGGTAGAAGGATGGGGAAAAATTACGCATTTAATATTAGTATTCATAATAATAATGTTAGTTGTAATAAAATGCTAAGCTGGCTTTCATATAGTGTGCAACTGATGTACAACGTATTTGGATGGAGGCTGGAGTCACTGAAACACCGCCCATTTGGAAAAGTGACCTATGGTGATAGGAATCCAATCCACTAGTTTTCCCTCCCGGCAAAACGAATGGTAACAGCTTGGACGCCTCTGCTCGATAATCTAAAGAAACCGTCTACATAGGATTGCTTGTTCGCTCCGATAGGTTAAATCGTCAAAGAAGTACTCCCGGTGATAAGGTGCTGCATCAACCGACGGTTACTGAAAAGGAACATGGTCAGAAGAGTAGGAAAAAAGGATAAAAAATAGAAATGAAGGCACCTTTTTTAAACTAAAGCCACGTATTTCTTATATGATTCGCAAAAGAGGAAGACTACTGGAGTTATATTTTCAGAAACAGGCTCGGAAGTAGAGTAAAAATATTATTTCTTCAAGGACGGATGAGCTCATGCGTTCACTGTCGCAATAGAAGTTCTTTGGTATTCTGAAGGGCTAATGAACATATTTTCCAAACACGTAAACAGCGACGACGAATTTAGAGGATGATACTTGTGGCGGTCAGTTGCAAAATGCTTGAGAATATGGCAACGGGATGAGCCAAGACAAGGGGGATGTGAATACATCCTATTAGAGAACGAACAAAAGGAAGTACACGATTAGGAACAAGAGAGAGATTGCTATATCAATCGAATATACGTGCAGAGGTCAGTCATTTGAGATATATTATTCACCATGGTAAACTGTTCGGCTTAGTAATCTTTGACTGAGTTAACAAAAACGGTCTATCCGTCGTTGTTGGATTCGCACCTTGAAGCAGTCAAACTTCATACTATAACATTTAGGTACAGTAGAAAAACACGTACTCAGTATCAGAAGGTCGGACGAAAAACAGTCACAAAAGGCAACAACTAAAACACTAGAAACGTAAGCTCGGCCACGTGAGTTGATGTTCGCAACTGTAAAATTCAGGGTCCAGTACTCGGTAAGTGATATGTAACAAATAAAAAGTGGCAGACACTAGCACCGAGGACAGTAGAGAAGTTGGAAAACCGGAGGTGCATGGCATCCCACGGGGAGCGATTTAGACAGCAGTGAAGAATAAAAATCGGCAGATAAGGCATCTGGGTTTGATGAACACCTGTAGTTCAGCCAACGAAAAGTTTTGAGGTTAGTGAATCCCCAATAGCCAGACAAGTGTGTTTAAAAAGCTGTGAATGAATTTGTGCGCTGTCATGGTCGGCGGTGGTCAGGCGGCTAGTTACGAGGAGGTTGGATGAAAATTTCTCCAATGTGACTCTTACCTTGGATCGTTTTACTTAGAAAAAGCCTTTCAACGATCGTTTCTCTATTCTTGAAATACTTTATATTTTCCGCTCAATAAGCAAAAATGGAGGCAAAAGAATATCATTTATACTGATGTTACGTAGCAGAAAATTTGTGGACGTATGACTATGACTTAACCTAATGCGCCCATAAGGTCTCGCGGATCACGTACAACAGGAAATTCGACATCTATCAAGATCACTCACTATAGACATGAAACAAAAATTTGTGAATCTCTGGCTTTTGGGTATAATGTGGGTACAAGGA
Source organism: Fasciolopsis buskii (assembly GCA_008360955.1). NCBI lineage: Eukaryota > Metazoa > Platyhelminthes > Trematoda > Plagiorchiida > Fasciolidae > Fasciolopsis > Fasciolopsis buskii. Next base: position 70,711 of record LUCM01000849.1, on the reverse strand, counting down.
AATGTTATAGGATTGGAAGCAAATTAAGCCCTTCAGCAAAACAGACCCTCACCGGAGAAGTAATGGTTAGGTTCCATCAGAAACAACACCTGCGGCCAGTCTGGACGCACGAAGGCGTTGTCCATGCGAAATGATTTCCTGTATGCTTGTTCTTCCGGACTCCAGAAAATTGAAGAACAAGCACTTTACTATCCACGCTACCGCTGTTTGCGCGAAATTTTGCAAACAAAATCTGTTTTTGTAAGCCAAACGTTTGCTCTTGAATGTGTCTGGAAATCGGCCGGCGTCAGCATGGGCAGATATCTAATGTTTGATGTGTCCTATAATTTCCACGGCTGTTCTTTCAGTCTCGCTGCAGACGCTGCCGTCCGGGAAACAATACATAGGCTGACACAAATGACGATTATGAGGCATGGTAAACATTAATCACCATTTTCCGTGATTCAAAAGAAAATCATCAACCTGAACTACATAAGGATTTTCAAAGACGAAGTTTTCAGACTGCCGTTTCCGTTGGCTTAGCTTGCCAGGATAGATGAGACGGTTTCATTTATACATTTGGAGCAGACTTCTAAGAGTAGAAAATTAGAAGTCAAATTCTAAATTCATTGTGTGGATTTATTTGGCCAAAACTTGCAATTTGTTCTGCATGGGATGACTCGAGACACAACGATCGCAGGTTATCCACTAAGTTTTGCTGAACAGGCCCGAAGCTTTTTGATCGCCGAAACAAGAATGAACCAAAGCAGAAATGCTGTGACGAAGCCTTTTTCAGTCTGATTGCACTGTATCTGAACGACGTGAACTATTAGCGTAGTTAGTTTATATCAATAAACCATTTTCTGTAGACATAATAAGTGCTTCAGATTACGCTCAGTCTACATTTATCGCTGGGAGATACGGTCCGCATAAAACCAAGCAAAAATTATACCAAAACCATCGAGTAATTCCGGTCAATTATGTCCATTTACACTCATTTGGAATATGAACGATGAGAAATGATTGCGGAAGGATAATGTCCACTTGTTTGTCCCCTAATCCTGGAATGAGTGAACTGTTTTATGCTTTGTGGAATGCGCGAAAGCAAATTCTGTACGCGTGTGGATCATACACCAAAATACGTTCTTTCTTTCTCTACTTCTTCCTTCTCTATCTCCAAAAATGCGGAATAAATAATACCGTAAATCCCGAAAAAATTTAGAGAAAATTGTAGCAGGAAAACTACGTTGCGGCAGAATTGACCTATTGGTCGTGGCGTAGGTTATGATATTTCATTTTAAAACCGACTTTGTCATTCATATAGATTTATTCTAGGTTTAACTTGAAAGTAAAGTATTGGTTTCCTTGCTCCAGTAATCGATCTTTTGTCTACATCTCCAACCCCACCTTGTAGCTGTTCTCTCTTAGCGTGACTTTCAGGGACACCTAGTCAGTAGTTAAACAGATGCGAGTTACCTCGATCGGCATGTGTATTTGTAGGAGTTGAGATACTATGCTAATGGACTAATAATAGCGTGACAGCTCACGAACCTCAGATTATGAATAAAGCTGCATGATTTTGGGAACTGGACGTCACAACCTGACAGCCTCGAGATTTTCCCACTTAATTTTCTGTTCCTTGGTTGCCTTCCATAATGGCATGCACTTTTGTACCTTTCAGGATATCTTAGCTTTCCAGATTACAATGGGACTCCATGCAAAATTATCTGCTGCTGGCACTTCATAAAGTACTAAAATAAATCATACAAAAAGTAGTAATATGGCACTCAGTCAGTGTGGATCAGTATTACGGTTTGGCCAAGCTGTTCACTCATCATGCAAAATGGGAACGGATTTGTAACTTCGAGCTATTATTTATGACATGTTGGAATTATGAGTGTAGTGGAGGGAACATGGTCCACACCCACTAATGTGCACTACATGCGGAAAGGTGAACCGACAACCATAACCCTACATAAGGTCTTACTTAGTAGGTCAGGGGCGAAAACAACGTGCAGCCATCTACCATCAAAGTGACCAGGGATCTGAGACTGGAATGTCTGACAATTTTTTTTACGAGTTTAAACTACTGAACTACCACCGGTCATGCAGCTGTTAGACTGAAAGGAAAGAAGAAAAGCAGAAGGGAGTGATTTTTAAAACACAGTGGTTCGGCTGTGAGTATTCGTGGCTCGTGATTGCGCAATGTAGGGGAAAAGACCAGTACCCTGTTTAATGAGGCGGTCGGAAGGACTAGACATAACAGGTCCAGCGGACAGTCAACTTTGTTTTGAGTATGACCAAACAAATCGAGCAAGGAAATTAAGAACTATAAACCTGACATCATTGCGGCATAATATCTAAAATATGTTCAGGCTGTAAAGCACCGGCACTGGACACGTTCTTATGGAGACTGAAATCACATGTAAAATTGATGATATCCAAAATGGCAAATGCTGGTCTAGCAGTTAGTTTGCTGACTTTTAAACGTAAAGATTACGCACTCGACCCCTTGTGCACGAAAGTGAAGGCGTTTTCGTATCGATAAAAGATAAGGATCAATAAACAAAAGATGGAATAAAAGGTGGACAAATAACCTATTGCACTGACAGAAATGAAATGCATTCGTGGTATTTGAGATAAGATGAAGGTCCATGCATCTGCAATAGACGATCCGACTGAACGGTCTTACGTAGTTCACGTTTGAAGAACGTTGAACAAAGCCAAAGCAAAACAAAATGTGAAGATTAGCGCAACATTGGCGTGGCATGTTAAAATGATTTATGAATCCACCGAAGAGTGAAAACAAAGCAATCAGATTGTGGGTAGTTAAACAAAAACTGTGGCATGGAACGGAAAACTGAAACCAGCATCAGTTGATTCCTCAGAAATATATGCTTAGTATAAGTTGTGTGAACATTTGTACTGTGGGAACAGAAAGTACAAAGTTGTGAGTGCAACCGACTTCCATTCGATATCCCAGTAGTTCTGCTCACGCAAAAGCGTCAAGCAAATCTACGTCTGAATTTATTATAGTCGATACGGATCCTCAAGAGGAATGTTCATTTAGGGCATGGAGTTATGAGCTAACCAATTGCCCCCGGAATTTAGGAATTTCTTTGTGCAACAGATAACGTGAATGATAAAGCACACTTAGATGTAAATTGCTACATCCAAACCTAGAAGTCATTGATCCGGTTGGATTGAATATTCGACCATTCGAATAAGCGGTTGATAGCTTATGCTTTAGAACACTAGCGTTACCGAAGGGCAGTTGGTCTTAATCGAACTGGAGTTCAGGCTTTCCTAAATGTTGGCTTCAGTGATGCTTAGCAAATCTGTCAAGCGAGTATATATATATCCCGCATATTTTGAGGCTCGTTTACTACTGTTTACTCCTTGCAAGTTTAACGTGACATTTTACTTTTTGGCAGTATTTATCTGGATTGACGGACCTGAATGAAACTTCAGCTAAATTCCTCGAAATATTAATTTAAATAAATAATCATGGTTTTACTTCAACAGAGGAATTCCGGTGGAAAGATGTTTGATCTTTTCTAGATGCGCGATGTTTTACACGATAAAATTACAAGTTTACGTCCAAGAAAAGGAAAAAAAGAAGCAATCAATGAGGAAACAGTGCGACAGAGGTAAACTCATCTTTTTCCGTTGAATAAAATACAAAAGTACTGGAACCTGACGAACGCTCGTACGTGAACCGGTTAAGTGATCTGTGTGGAGGATAACAAGCGAGTAAACGGAAAAAGTTAAAAACAGATTGGCAGCTCTTAAGAAGGTTGAATTTGCTCGTTTTTAGACTGACCGATCTGATATCTAGGAGTTTCCTCGTCCATATTGGATTGAAATGATCAACCGTGTGGCAGATGTTTAAGTCACCAATTCAGATGTCACAGAAGTTAAAACAACGGCGTAAAAGTAGTGCTGAATGAACTATTTCGTGCTGAACCGGAAACAATGTGTAAGCTGAGATGTGACAGCAAACAAAATTAGGAATCCGCCAAATTTACCAAATTTCCCTTAAAACTTACCAAGTTTGAAAATTTTTAAGGGCAACAGTAACATGACCAAAGGCCGTAATTTGATGCAATTTTTCTTTCTTCATCCTGGAAGACCATATACTCGCTCAGTGTTGGTGTTCACCCAGAAAACTTGCTGTCTTGGGGTCAATTTGCATTGGGCCGTCATAGTGGTATTCCAACAGCTAGCAAACAAAGCTGTTCCAACCCGGTAGTGCTCACTTCCAGCGGGAGCAATCAAGCACAACGGACAGTAGTCGGAATGAACAGAAAACGGGTACGACCAGGCGTTATTTTTAAGGATTATACTTATTAATTTGACTTTACGTTAGTTTCAGATATGATTAGTCAGGCTGGATGTTATATTCTAATATATAATTACGTGCGTCACTGTAATTTGTTCATTAACAAACAGAAGAGGATATGGAGTGCGCGGAGTGCTCATCGGCTCACTGCGTAGGATTTTACCAGGACATGAAATGGAGACTTGGTTGGTAAAACAAGCAAGCAATGGACTTGAAATCTGCTTGAACAGGCAATAGAACAGCAGGTGTCCGGGTGGTTATTCAACACACGCCAACAAGCACTCAGAACACGTACGCTTTCTGTGGATCGAAAGGAAGGGACCAGACACCAAAAATGGGTAATTTGAAAGAACAGTTTCGTTTGTTTTAGCGTTTAGAGTCTACCGATCATTTTTGACTATGCAACCTGAAGAGTGCACTTTTCAGCAAAAATCCATCTTCTCCACTGAAACTTTGTTCACGAAGTCCTCACGAAGGTCGCAGTGAAATCCGAATGTTTTAAAGCAAATGGGAGAGCAAAATTTTACTGAAGTGTTTATTCGTAAACAGATTTGATCAGTCTCAGTGCGATATAATTCTATTTGCTCTTCGAGGTGGTCACCGAGGCAGTGAACACGAAATACCTATCCGAAAGCGAGAGTCTTATATTAGCATTTCGGAAAATTGTTTTCATTGCTCATGCTCAATGATGGGATAAACTTTGAGTCGTTTTCTAAGTAAACATGACTTTTATTGATATCATTTTACATTAACGAGCTCACTTTGATCTTTTTACCAGATAACTAGCCTATCGCACTGGTCTTCATTTCGGGTGCATCATCAATGTCTTCGTATCTACGTTTAAGATCTGGATAGAATTTTCCACAACACCCCGGCACACGTGCTTGGATAACAAGGATAAATTGATTCTGTAGTTCAGAAAACGACATTTTGATTTTTTTGCATACCCGTTCCAATCTTTATTCCAAAAAATCAAATTTCAGTGGAATTCAACCAGTATAGGGACAGAGATTTCCTACTTGGCAAAAATTCATTTTCGGCGTATCAGGAAGTCTGCTTAGATTGGTGTCTTCTTGAATAAGGCTATTTCTGATTGACAGCCGTAATAAATAATTTGATGTTCCTGCGTGGTGTCACCATGGCCCCTGACCTCGTGGGCGCACAATTTAATCGATCTGGTCACCAAACAAAATCTCATGGTTTCCATTCACAGCAGATAAATGCTGTCACGTGCGAGTACGATTTGCGTACGCTTGAAAGTAGTATTCAGAACAGACGGCGCGAAGACTGAAGGAGATATATTACTTTGGAGAGATGGCGGTCAAAGTGAGCCCTACGGCCAATGCCTAGATATTGAGAGAAACGCAAATTTGATAAAAACCACTTCAGATTTACAAAACAGAGAGGGCAATGGCGTCAGATAACAGCAAGCAAGTAAATAAAACCCTCCAGGTTGCCATAGTCATACGATTTGTGTCGAGCCAAATCAGTACCCTCTCGATTCACATCACCTCTGCCTGCAGAAAAATCGGACATCACAGATATAAAAATAAACATCAGAAAAAGAGTTGATTCTCAAGTAACCAAGCAGCAAAGTAGTTTCGCAGGCGCAGTAAGACCTTTCGTGTTTGGTAAAATGTTTCTCTGGTAAGCAAAGATGGGACCAAGTAGGAACTTAGACTAAACCTGCTAAAGCTGTACAGAGAGTCTAGTAAACGCGGCATACAAAAGGCGATATAAGCCCGATAGTTTCTTTAGAGTGAGATAATTTCACTTGATAAAGTTGTGAAGACATTTTATCATAAGCGCATCTTCCAATGTGCGGTGAAATGTTTGATGCACATTTTCCTACTAGATTAGCCTGCAACTGATGTAGAAGGGGTGTGGATATAAATTTAAAAAACAGCCTTGTGAGGGACTGTGTACAGACCCACTCAGAGAGAGAAAGAAAACAACCTCTCAGGTTTACGGAATATATGTTGAACTTGCATGACTCATGATAGGTTGCGTGATTGTATAGTAAAAATGCATCTGGCAATGACTTGTGGTCGCTGCATGTAAAGAAGCAGAAGGAACTATTAGTATGGGATCTTCAGTGGTCATCTCCAAACAAAAGAAATGCAATATTCTGACATTTGGATGTATTTGTTTTAGGGAACTTTATGAAAACCGAAATTAGAATTATTGTTGGCTTCCAATGCATTGTGTGGCTCACATTCCATCGCAACATCGTTAGCATATATACAACCAATACATGTGAGATGCGTAGCACGAAAGTGGAGAAAAGCGGAAATGTAACTCACTTTGGAATAATCAGCAGTTGAATTATTGATAAATAAGCAAGTAATTAATTCAACACAAAGCAACTTATGCAGTTCCAGCTGCCCGGTTTTGCTTCTTGATTACTTACATTGGCTTGAATGTTGACTACCTGATTGATTAAAATGGTAACGTATGGTGTACAAAATCGGCATTCCAATAAATCCTGAAATTTTGAATTTAAAATGACATTCTTGTGAGTTCATCTAGTGTTCTTTAAAGGACATGAAATGTGGTTCCATGTAAGTCAATATGGGAACCTGTAGGGTGAAACATCCTTTACTTATTATTTTTAAGCGTTTTAATCTTAGGAGAGTAATAATTAAAACAATCAGTGTTTATTCATTTCGGTCAAAGGCTGTTCCGTCTCAAGCGAGACATGAAAAAATACATTATTCTGCGGGATGACCCACTTCTTCTGAACAAGCCATCAAAGTTAGTTTGTTGATAGAGTTTGCTTTCACTGGAGTGCGAGTGACTCAAACCCCAAGCGGTGGTCGACGTTGGGGACCTATAACTATAACCCTGAATCTTTCACTAACTTGGGTCTGGCTTGACCAGGTTAGTTTTATTGATTCTAGTCCAAACCCACCCCGGTTAATCAGGCAGGAACAATAAAGCTGCCTCTGGTCAGTCAATGCGTCTGTTCGTTTAATTGTCATTATCAAAAAATATGCAGTTCTTTTAGGGTTGATGCTCATTGGGAGATTGATTCCGTTTCTCTGCCCAATCGCCTCTTGTTTGGTCTTCATCTCGAACGACGCCGCTGCTCGTCTCTAAACAAATCAAGAAAATTCAGACCGCCTTCAATCAGTCTGCTCACCAGGGGGACTGGCTAATTCCCCACTTGATCTCTAGATTACACCGTGTCAGATTCTTGGTCCCTATATTCACCTAAGTTCAAACCGGCTTATAGGGCAGTCCTGTTTCCCGAACTTAAGGTACCGAAACATATGTATTTAGCATGCAATTGTAGCCTCATTCTATACACTGTGTTTGTAAGTCCGGGGAGATCTTCACTTTTCAGTTTGAGGCGATTTCAATTTGTCAAACAAGGTATCAAGTATTCGACTGTTTCCAATTTGGATTACATGAAATACCAATAGGTGTTGGCTCAAAGTAGTGTCTCGTCTCTTCTTGATTTGCATACTCAACATTAAAAAACAATTTTGAAAATGCTTATGAGCTGTAATAAAGTGTCGGTCTTTGAATACACATGAAAGTGCATACAATGTACAACATCTATAACCAGACAGTTTTATATACTCGAATTGTTGACTCCTTTCCTCTATCATCACTTGTGATGCAATATGAATGAAACGGGAAAAACCAAGTTTTGCCACGTACTATTCCAATGTTTTTGTAGATTATTCGTCTAAAAAGTAGATAATTACTGGTTCATATTCCAAGTATTTCCATCATATTCCTCATACCTGATAAAGCTCACCGGGCAAAACCAGACACTTCTGTCACTCTCTACCGCTCCCTGCTCCTGGTTTTATCGATTCAGCTCATGTTCCGCATGAAACTAAGACGCCAACGCAGAACAAGCAAGCCCTTGTAGGAAATACGTCATGAAAAGTAATTGGACAAGTGTGGACAGAAAAGCAAATAGACTTTGCCTATTATCTAAAGTTAGGAATTTCTGGGCTTTCTTTTTCCCGACTGTTTTCCTAACTACATTCACCATATTCACTTCCGTCATCTGGTTGCTGTCTCTTTGCTGATTAGAAATAATTAAGGCAAATCAGAGCGTGTTACGTCAAGTCACATGCACCCTTCTCTTACCTAGTAACGTGGAGAAGATCTTATCTAAGCATGAAAAATTATTATAATATGAATCTTTTCGATTTCGTTCATTTCATGCACTTGCTGGTTACCAAAGAGGATAGTTATATTTGCATTATTTGCAATGGCTACGTAAGTATCCAGTAAGGTTTCTGTTTGTTGATAAGTTGCTTAAACCTTGTTCTGTTTACTTCAAGAACACGAAGAAGGAACATACAACCCACCTTTTCGTTTGCCGAACAATGATTGACGTCGTGTTTACCTCAACAGCCAAAAAGTCTTCTGAATATGTTCTCGACTCCCTCCTCAAAGCAACGACTCGGAGAACCTAAGCACGATTTCACAGCATTTGATTGATAATAGTAATCAGGCAGATCCGTCGACAGTCTCCACAATAATCTTAGCAGCTGACACATTTTACATCAAGTGATTGCATAAATGATTGCTCATGAAACCAAAAGCTATCGGAATTAGGCTGCTGAAACCAGAACTGGGCAAATAACGCAATCTCGTGAAGGTGTCGTGACCGTGGGTTTATACAGATACCACGATCTACGTTTTCAACGCTTTCTTCACCTACTTACTGTTTCGAATTATTCCACGTGTCTTCCTTTTACCTGTCATTTCACATTTCACATATAGCTTTTCTTTACTCCAAAGTTGCGAGGACCACATATTTTTACCATGTCTTCTTGATACCCGGCCTTAATTAGACATTCGCTTATTCACCACAAACTAAGATAACCTATGTTCGCTTTGTTACGCAGCCCCCTATAAGTAGATGTTTTGAGTGATGACACGGGAAAGTAACTGATTCGTGTTATAGTTTGCATCCAGAAAAAACAAACTTTTTAAATTTCTGCTTTTAATCGTAAACTGAAACAGTACTAATATATACAATTTACTTCTGTATGTTTGCATTTACCCCTTTTGGAAATTCTGTGAAATTCAAAATGTTTTGTAACCGGAATCCCATTTGAAACCCAAATTTTGATAACACTGGCATCTTCGATCACGCGCGAAAAAGTGCCGTCATTTATTTTTCACACTGATTTGTTTGGTTAGCTTCATATCATAAGCACGACGCATTTTCACACGCAAATATTGACCCATGAAAGAGAAAACATTTAACTGATTTGTTTGTACAACTCCATGTTCAGCTATGCTTGAGAACCCATTAAAGTTCCCACTGGATCGACCTGATCAAAATTAGGATAGCATTTTGTTAGCCCAAAAGCTGAAAGCTGAATGATCTTTTGAGATATCCTATGCACCTAAAACCAAGTAAGTTCGATTCAGAATAGTTCTGAAACAGTTAATCACGTGCTGGGCCTGACTGGTTGTCTTCCGGATCACAACATTCACACAAACCTCAAGCCACCCCGTGAAACGTACAGTGAACCCTCCAGGGTTTGAACTGTGGCTTTCTAAACGCCACCGAGACACCAGCTTTCGAATGTAAGTTGATAAATTAAAATGACATCAATTTCACGCACTACTTTCAAGTGATTTTGAGATCCATATGGACCATTTTATGCATGACCTATGTTTATTGATAAAAGTCCAAATCCTACATTCGATAAATTCTTGCAAACCCTTTCCGAATAGGCAATATACTTGCGGTGGTGCAATTGATCCCAGATTTTGTGTATTAAAATAACCGTTCGATAGAACTAAGCGAAAGACCACCGAGACCTCACACTGTCAGGCGCGGTCCATCTGCACTGCTCATGATTCGTAACAGGGATGAAACAGCTGTACAGTGTTTCCATCGTTTCTTTATGGTGAGTTGAGCGATGATATCACATGGTGAATTATTTCATGGAAACACTCAATCTCCTACTATTAAAATTTATCAAGTAATCAAGCTCTGTAGGTCATATCCAAAGCCTTGGTCGTACTTAGGCTACCTGCAGAGAAATCTTCTATCAGTAGGGGTCGATCGGTGTGAGCTGGGGGACAGTAACCGTGCAAATCAGTGACGGATAGGTGCAACGGATAGGTGCAACTGAGATGTGCTCATGTGGTGAAGTTGAACAAACCGTGGAGAGCCTGCCCGGTAGCGTAATGGCTAAGGCGTTCGACTCACAATCGTTCGTCCCGGGTTCGCGTGCCAGTTCGGGCGCGGTCCATATGCACTGCTCATGATTCCTAACAAGGATGAAACAGCTGTACAGTGCTTCCATGGTTTCTCTATGCTCAGTTGAGCGATCATATCACATGGTGAATTATTTCATGAAAAACATTCAATCTGCTACTACTAACATGTACCAAGTAATCAAGCTGTGTAGGTCATATCCAAAGCCTTGGTCGTACTTAGGCTAGCTGCAGAGAAGTGATCTATCAGTAGGGGTCGATCGGTGTGAGCTAGCGGACAGTAACCGTGCAAATCAGTGACGGATGTGTGCAACGGATAGGTGCAACTGAGATGTGCTCATGTGGTGAAGTTGAACAAACCGTGGAGAGCCTGCCCGGTAGCGTAATGGCTAAGGCGTTCGACTCACAATCGTTCGTCCCNAATGGAATATTGTGACATTTTGTTTGTTTTCATGAAATAATTCACCATGTGATATCACCGCTCAACTGACCATAAAGAAACCATGGAAGCACTGTACAGCTGTTTCATCCTTGTTAGGAATCATGAGCAGTGCATATGGACCGCGCCCGAACTGGCACGCGAACCCGGGACGAACGATTGTGAGTCGAACGCCTTAGCCATTACGCTACCGGGCAGGCTCTCCACGGTTTGTTCAACTTCACCACATGAGCACATCTCAGTTGCACGTGCAACTGAGATGTGCTCATGTGGTGAAGTTGAACAAACCGTGGAGAGCCTGCCCGGTAGCGTAATGGCTAAGGCGTTCGACTCACAATCGTTCGTCCCGGGTTCGCGTGCCAGTTCGGGCGCGGTCCATATGCACTGCTCATGATTCCTAACAAGGATGAAACAGCTATACAGTGCTTCAATGGTTTCTTTATGGTCAGTTGAGCGGTGATATCACATGGTGAATTATTTCATGAAAACAAACAAAATGTCACAATATTCCATTAATTGTGATTCTATAGAACGAGAAACAACAGCTGGAGAAAGTAAATATGCATAAGATTAAAATTCAACAAATGCAGACTCGAAATGAATTCAATCAGTTCGAAGTGAACTACAATTTTGTGCTGTCCTGATTGAGTGGTTTACTTTGAAGTCACCGATTTTTCTCCGTCTGCTTCAATGATGAATAAAAACCAGTTCATGCAGTAATTCTGAGAGTTTTCGGCCGAGCCTACATGAACAGTCGGAACTGGGGTCTGAGAATAAAATAATTTATCATACATTACCGACGGTCGTCTTAGGGTAGGCTGTAAAATCTAATCTCACAATGCTTATTGATCTCGGTCAAGTAGTCATATCCTGCACGTTATTTCCGAAGCCTGTTCTCATATTTGGGCCGTTTTCACCGGAACCGTCTATCCTGCAAGCCCAGTGTTTTGAGAGGATCAGCCGAACTAGTGATGTTGAATTCAAATGAATCATTCAGGTCCATGCTGGATAATCAAACGACAGGGAGTTCTGATTCACAGTCAGTTTTATCAGGTTTACTTCTCTTTTTCCACTATAAATGCGCATCAATGATGCCTCCTAACGAAAAGTTAAGCTATACACAGGGCCCTCATGTTTGAAAGTGCTGTACTGGACGTAGGCTCTTCATATTCGATCATTCCCTACACAAATTACCAACTGCGCCATTCGTGCGACATTATGAAGCTATCTTCTGGCCATTATTCCATTTCAAGTGCTACAAGAACAACTACTGCTGCTATTACGCCACTACTACTACTACTACTACTACTACTACTACTATTACTGCCCATAACTGAATCTCTTGAAACCTATATGCGACATAAGTTAAGAAACTTTTCCTGACGGTCTAAGTTTGCAAATTCACTAGGACGAACACCACGTTTACAGTCGAACATGAATCGGTCGGCCTGGTTCCCTTCGTAAATTCGATCAGCTCAGATCAGTCCGTCAAGTAAAGGAAGCATAAAAACGATGTATCTGACTTTGTGCCTATACACCGTTATAGTTGGAATGCAGTGATTTAAATTTTGATGCACATTGCAAGAGTAGTGATTTTGATTTGACATATCTATTCCTCTGGTTAAACATCGACACTTCTCTGGTGAAATCACACCAATAACGTCAGTTGATAGCCTGACCGAGAACGTCTCATGAGAAAGTCAATGAAATGCATTAGACCAAAACGGCCATCGAAGGCGTCGAGCCGTAGGTGTTGCTTATTGAATATCAATATAAGCGATTCGATCTTGGCTACTTTCCTGTCAGCTTGACATGGCTATTCTTACGATAGTTAGTTGGAACGGGAGATGGTCGCCGGGGTACAAGTTTGATGGCTAAATGACCGGTCCAGGCCATAGCAGCAAATGTTTCTCTTCGTCTGCTTCACCAGACACAAATGGATGTTGTCATCGATTGTCCTTTTACTGCACACCAAAGGATGGGAGAGTCACAACATGACGTTTTCAGTTCTGATTGCAGAGCTTTTGCCACTAATTTACTTCGTGTTCAGGGTGACTATTCTAGCATGTGTTCTCGAAATCTGAGAATTCATTTCATCCGGAAACGGGGTCAGTGCACGAATTCAAAGGAAGACTAGACAATTCATGGCTAGCTGTGTTTGGAGGGGACAGTGTGTGAATTGTGAGGTTGAGGAGATGGTCGAGAAGAAAGTATCTCAGTAATTGTATCTCCGTTGTGGGAACTGAAGAGGGTTTTCCACCCTCCTGTTGTCGAAGCACCGTTAGATCCAAGGAGCTCTCGGTGCAAGAACCTGGAAGATCAGACATCCCAGCGCATAGTCCTGTAATCTAACTGGAAATGGAACTGGGGTCTATCTAGTTGATTTTATCCAAAAGCAAAATGAATGTAGGTCAACAGTAAATCAATGAAACTCGGGTATTTTTCTCCTTTGTTTTACAAAAGAGAAGCGGTCCTTTCAGTACTGTAATGCTATTATTATCATTTCAGCTAAATTGTTGACTTGAAAGGGATAGTCGGATGCTTCTGATTCGTCTTGGTTGAGTTTTTCGTTCGTTTTTTCCACAAAGGGCAGTGGTTATTATTGATTCAAAGTATCGAATCCCCTTTTTGCAATGTGTCAAGACAAAGAGAAGACTTCGCAACATTCAAAGATTTCCGTACTCCTTCTCACTATATACGTAAAACACTACAATTTGTCGACAATAAATTGTGAGGAACACACTGGATTAAGCCTGGTACGAAGTTTCGTATGCCCAAGTACCGATGCACTGGGGTGACAGGGAAGAACGTCGTGTCGCTTAATGCCTAAGTAGACTGATACTCATGATCAACCGCTTTTGTGCGCACGGGGTTGCATGATGCCTGTTGATAAGCATTGCCTTACTGAAAGGCGATAGTTCGTGTTTGTATTCGGCGCTAGTATACTGAAAGACCGGGTTTAAGTCAAATGTGGCCGGGCACCTCGCAAATGATAATGCTTCCGCATGTGAGGTCACGTAAGGCTGTGCCGTCGATTTCTCCAACTATTTCGGTGTACGCTGTGGCACTCGTTGAATCAAATAACATTCCTTTCCGTCAGTGTTTACGTCAAAGCAACTGCAAGTGAACTGACAAACTGCGTATAAAGCGTCAAGATCAGCAGAACAGTTTTGATTTTTACCGAAAAAGTTTCCGATAAGTTAATCTGACAGCAAAACCCCATACTTTCCGGCCGCATATCTTCGTTCTAAAGGTCAGCCTTTCCTGACAGACAAAAGAACACCAGCGAATCGTGACGTGATTCTCAAATTAACTTATCTGTTCACTCTTCTATCAATTCAGCTGAGATTTAAGTACAAATTAATCAAAGGTTGCTCACGTATAAGGATGGCTGAACCGGAGATTCCCGGGTAACGATACCTGATAAGCGGCAGTAATTTCGATACCTGTCATGCACTCCATGGGGAATTTGGCTTCTCTATCCATACGCAAAACACACTAGTGAAAACAAAGAACACTAGATTAGAATGAATTGAAAACACTGTCTTATCGTCACTGACCATTGAAATATACATGTCAAGAGAACATATCAAAAATATTTTACGCTATTCTACATAAAAGAATCAAAATTTATGAAGCGCTTCATGTGCCGCTCAACTGGAACATCCGTAGATCGTCAAAAGCTTGCTGATCTTAATTACTTGGATTAACAGGAGTTTTATTTCGACAATCTATTTATTTTGTTGGCTAGCGCTCAGAATTTTCGGATTCAAAAACCATTTAAACGTAAAACAATTTGTTCAATTTCGTCCCGTAGATAATGACCTTTTGTATTGATACGGACTTCAAAGGAAAGCAACTTCACCCGGAAGAACTGTTTGACATTCATACCGAATTTGACTGTCTCAGTCGAGATCCCATATGCTTTGCATATTTGCAAACGCCAAATGAATCCATTTGCCGATTGCAATATATAATGTTGGGTTATCTCATTCTCAGTTTCAGTGTCATAACAGAGACTTGCTGGTCTTTACTGGTTATGTGAGAAACCTCAGTTGTTTCCCCCAAGAGAAATAACGACAACAATCGCCAGGAAGTTTCAGCGTCGGTTAACTCAAACAACGCGATGTGAAACCAACCTTTCCTAGATTGGCATATATATAATTAGGACACTTTATAAATTATCGTTCTTCAAAATTAAAGACCACTTTCTTTTATGACATGCTTGAAGGATGATTGAAGTTAAGCGGGTATCATCTACAACCACTAGGGCCCATCACACACACACAGTAGGGACCAAAATCCATGATCCTTAAAGTTAGAATGAAAGAAAAAATCACACAAAAGGTCGCAATAGTTCAGATGTCATAGCGAGCCCAGCGACAGCAGATTACCCTGTACTGCCTCCGAATTCAAAAATTATCTACCCTGGTCCAATCAGAATTAGTAAACACTTTAGTTTGCTTTCGAGGCAAGTAGGAAGAATCCTAGTGATGGTTCAGAATTCGTTACCATGACGTCAATCATTTTAAAAATGTGAGGCGGATCTGATGTTTAGCATTACCCGCGCTAGAATCGATTTCTGAAACAATTTCGAAACGACCAAAATATGCGGGTAAGTTTCTTCCAACATTATACGATCCGATCTCGCTTTTTCCGGTCTGCTCACACACTTATGAGATAGCATTATTTCACCCCAATTTTCACACTTAATCAGGAACTGGGACCTTAAGTGACCGGCATTCGTAGGACTGAATCTCGTCGTTGAGGAATCCGGTCTTTTCTGATATTATTATAAAATGATGTGGTCAGGTTCAGTTTTGTCATTCACTTGCCGGTCACGTTAGGTCTTTCCGGAGATGAAATTTTCGCCTATCGAGCTGATGAGTGACACGGTGAAATATTGCTCTCCTATGACCTAACGGCTCCTCAAAATGGGAAAACCACTTCCGGAGACCGTCAGATGAATCTGTACAGCGACTACGTGCTGGTAAGTTTTGTATGCATGTAGGGAATAATTTCCATTTCAAAAGTGGAAAAATACACCCAATGAATAGTAGTAGGTAAATTGGGTAAAAAGCTTTATTAAATCTAGAAAATTTTTGCAAACCTCTGTTTGCCAGTAAATTGAGTCACTTTGATTCATCAGGAATAGCCACACGTGTTCCTGATCATTTTTGACCACTCGATGGATAAGCTTTTATTGGAATTAACACCCGTTGCCCGAACTTTTACTTGCTGTCAAATTCACAATCCATTCAGGTCAGTTTCACCTGGGAATATATCGTAAAAACAAGTAAGTCGATCCCGTTCTCATTCTTAACAAGTTGAAGCGAATAGACAGTTTTTGAAGTTTAGTTCTCTTACATTATGAACACGGAGCTGCGTTGAATTCATTCAACTCCGAAGTTAATGCCGTAATTTTGGAGCAGCATGAGCTATCCTGTTGTCTAGCCAAGCGCGTATTCCAAGTTTTGCTTAATTAAAACGTGAAATACACAACTTAATATTTGGACTCGAGATAAATGACTCCGTCGACTGCATTTCTTGGTGTTCTGGGGATCGAAGGGCGAATATCTAAACCTGACGTTATATTGAACACATTATAATCAGCGTGTCTAAACCGTCATGTTTGTCATGAATCATTCAGTCCTTAATGCATTCTAGTAGCATGGTAACAGATTGATAGCTTTTTGTTGCCAATGTTGTGTTTTCAGTAACGATGGATGAATGAACCATATCTGCCCAAATACGAGTGACAGCACGACCGCGATAAATTACGGGGTACTTTAAAAACAGTTCCTTACTCCTTGAGTACTCTTATTGATTGCTAGGCTTCCACACCTGACTGTGAACTGGATTCGTTCAATGGATTCTGAGTTGGCCAGATTTATTAAGAGATTATATGGTTTCAAGAAAGCACTCCTCATGTGATATCAAAGCTCAACTCACTAGTAGAAAATTATGGAAGCACTGTATCCCTGTTTCCTTCTTGTTAGGAATAGTTGGCAGTGCAAATCCACTGCGCCTAAACTGGGATGCGGACCCGGGATGAACGACCGTGAGTAGAACGCCTTATAAATTACGCTACCGGGAAAGCTCTAAACGGTTTGCTGAACTTCAGCACATGAATTTGTGATTCTTTGTTATTGACGTGCAAAGACATGGGCTGCTGGAACCCAACAGTCGCTTTTCATATACTGATGATGATTCTTAACATGGATGGCACAGCCATACAGTGTTTCCATAGATTCTTAAAGGCGTGATTAGCGTTGGCATCAAATGATGAATATTTTCATGAATTCTGTGCTGTTACAATTTCATCCAACTTTGTACATCTGATTGTATACGTCGAAGTTAGCCTGAAAATTTTTCAGCCTTTCTGCAGTCTATAGCTAAACATTATCGAACAGTCTGACTGGCGTATCAATGAGGGAAACTTTACAATGTAGACCATTCACTTTTTGCGTGCTCACTGCCAAAGTAAATTAATGTGTCCATTTTTTGGGCCTACGCCGGTATACCCTCGGGGTTTGCCGACTTTGCAAATTTTCTTATTTTTTCTTCGCATAAAAATTTTCTATATTGTCTGAATCTGAGCAGATGATGCCAGTTGGAAACACCTAATGCTGCAATGTTCAGGTGTTCTTCTCCCGAACTAGGTAAACTCCCTCATAATTGCCATCGAGGATGTGTGTATCTCAGTGTAACTTGAAGTGAG
This sequence comes from Fasciolopsis buskii, assembly GCA_008360955.1. Classification (NCBI taxonomy): domain Eukaryota; kingdom Metazoa; phylum Platyhelminthes; class Trematoda; order Plagiorchiida; family Fasciolidae; genus Fasciolopsis; species Fasciolopsis buskii. Next base: position 53,026 of record LUCM01000849.1, on the reverse strand, counting down.
ACTAGATAACTGAAAGAAAACTGGATTGAAATTTGCTTTGAGGGTGATCGGGTTGCAAGACATAGATAAGCTTGGAGCAAATAAGCAGTAAAATTTTGATACATTCTATGTGATCATACCACGAATGCATTCCTGCTTTGCGTAGATCGTTCATTTGTTTCTTCACGCCGGTTTATAGTGACGTTAAAAAAAGCAAATAAGATTTTTGGAATGATTTTTCTCCCGCCATCTATGTTCACATATTCGTTCATCCGTTAAACAACACCCATCACGATAGCCAAACCAACTCCTTGGTCTGACATAGCGCACCAAGCGCTATGATGTCCACTACAGTTTTGTCGAACCTAGTCAAGAACACCGCTTGCCTGGTTTTCTGATCCGTCGTGACTGATGGCACAGTCTGGTCATTTCTTCCCAGCTACGATCAAGCATTACGCTCTCTGGGTCATAAAGCTCACATTAACAATTTCTAATAATCGCCTTCTGAGGATGCAAAGTGGCATGCATTGGGCGACTGGCAATCAATGGACAGACAAACAATCTCATTTTCACGAATTACCTCATTAAAATCATCATACTGGATAGGACGTCGACTATGTTCTTATCCCTAATGGTAATCAGATTCCTGTCTTCCCAGAGTCACCGGTTTCATGCACCAAGCATGCATGAATACTAGGAGGCGTCTTTGTCGTTTTGACGCAAACTCGAAAAGGGAACCAGGTGACTATAATGTACTAAGTAACTAGTCGCTTACCCACTTAAGTATACTGGTTTCTCCCATTACAGTGATGCCTCAGTTTAGATTTCTTACGTTTGCAGTTTGAAGGCATTTCTATATTTTCGTTTCCTGACAAGTCCAAAATCAATGGGTGAATTGCCGCCACATTAAGTAACAGTTATTCAAAGGAACCTCTTTATGGAATGAGCCTAACAAATAATTGACTGCTCCAGATGAACTGTGCCACATGGGTTTCCATCTGGAACGCGCTCACTAACTGGAGCTTTAGCCACTAAATATCAAAGCTGTCACTCCATGATAGCGAAATTTGAATTGGGTAGAAACTACAGAAGAACATTCACGAACGCGTGTGATCCCATCGTTTCACAGACAAGTGTCTATTCATATCGTCCACATATTTGGTCAATTATGTGAGCACTCACAAATGTTGAGAACTACTCTCTAACTACATCTATCGGGGTGACGCATATACCATTTCACATGTACTGTAAGGTCGCAGGTTCTACATGTTGGTAGCTTGCACATCCATAAGCACACATTTACTGAAGCATTTATGCCGGATGGCCTGTGTGAAGCGCAAAAGTTGACCCTGTTGGATTTTCTGAAAGCTAATAAGATGCTACACGAACACTATCAGAGTTGAGAGGAAAGATAGGCTACCAGCGTGGTCTTCAAGGCGACCTACAGCGTTGATCGGAAAGTTAGAAGCAATATGTACTTGCAAGTAGCCTCTGGTCAGCAGGAAGCAACACCCGGGCCTGAGGCGCCAGATTCATACATTATGTGACGATTTGGTGTATGAGTCAGTGAATGAAGGACTAGCGGAGTAGTACAGCTTGACGTATGAGGTCCGAAGATCCAAATTTGAGAAGTACTTAACTTCGGAGATATTGTGAGATGTGTACTGACGACTATTCACTCAATGTTTGTCCATCCTGGATATTTAAATTTTAAAAGTAAGGTCATCCCAGATAGACATGCGATACAGTTATGTCTTGTTCAAACCACGTCATTGCGAATCTTAGATTGCATGGATTTTCGGTTATAATTTGCTGTCAAGCGCGAGCATACGCATTAGACAAAAACGCTGTCATTCTTTTTCCACTACAAAATTCGAACCCAAACATAGGAGCATTTCACGGATTCAGAATAACCGATGAGCCGCAAAGCCTCAAAGGCGGATCAATAATGGTGTACGCTCAGTTACATGTTCGACCATACGAAACAAGCTCAGCCGCACGTGCAAACGTACATGTGCCATTCACACACACGCACACACCCTCACTCTTACGCTTGAACAAACACTCTGAGCTGTCAGTTTCCTTTGTCCCGGTCCTGTCAGAATTCGAGCTGTTGAGAACTACGCTGATTTCACTTCAGTGCGTTTGCATGTTCACGTTTTTCTATCCTGAACGTCATGGGACTGTTTCCACCAATCATCCAGTGGCCGCTCTTTGTTCATCCGAACTTCAGTTTGAGTGGTCGCACAGCTATCATCCCGTCAGATCTCACAATCGATCCACTAAACACATCATGTTCACGTGAAAAGGTCGTGTTTTCTTGAACTGGACCAATTCGCGGTAATTGTTACCCTGCTGGTATGAATGAATTGTTACATACTTGTCTCTTTCTGTTCAGATTCCGACCGATTGCCGTTCATCAATCAACTGTTAAACCAGCGTAACTTATGGATGATTGAACTTTTTTTGCTTTTCACAAGTCTGTTGCGATTTTAGAACAGGTTTTGGTCGTTTTAATACTGCCGACTGTTCAATAAACGTTCATATCTGCTACTGTTCCGTTGTTCTGCTTCTGGGATCGAACTAATGCTGATTATATCTGACGCCACGTAACCTGCAGAATTTTGGGATCCTGCAATCCGCGGCCCATTTGGCGTGGACTCGTGGGTCATCCGTTCGAGCTAGCACAACAGACATTAATGGAATGTACCCGTGATTGGGTTGAATCTCGTGGATGGTCAGCACTTTCCGAATTCGGATTTGTGACATCTGTCGTGTTTGACCGACTGTAATCAGTGTCTGACCTTGGGTCGTAAAGTGTTGCTCAACCGGATAATTTGAATTTTCCCAGAACTATATTGCTGCAAAATAGTCTCTATCCAGGCTAATGATGGCTACTGTGGGCAATCTTTTATGATGGATCAACAGATGTCTTATGGAGGACTTCACATGACTTTACCTTTCTGTACAAAATTCAGGGCACTCTTTTTTACGAGAATGCATCCTACTACATTAATGTACATCACAATTTGCAAGAACCTCATTGTCATTTCGTATCGTCCTATTTTCTAGCACTGTAATATTTTAGTCTTATCACTTCAGAGTTATCTTGGGCAATCTCCATCAAATAGCTAGCCTCAGGTGCTTCTTAATCCTAATGTCAGGTTAGTTCATATGCAAATCAGGTAAAATAGGTTTTAGAAAAAGAACGTAATTATCTGACAGCTATGTGAACAATGTATACAACATACACCAGGACAGGGCAAACGTTTGCTCTGTTACCGAGTTCCTGATTGTCATATGGTTAAAACCGTGGTAAGCGGGCTTGAAGATCACGATTGTGACTCCTTCCAATGTGCAATCGAGAAATCTCAGTCTTCCAAAAGATGGTGCGTTCGTGGAAAGGGGGAGGGGGAAAATATAAGCTCGCCAATAATACAAAAGTGGGATTCTTAAAGATATTCACAAAGTCAGAGACGGTTGGTCCAGGGGTGGTGGCTCTTAGATGCAGAAGAAGTAGGAGGATGAATCATATATTTAAATCAGGTGGAACACTGACAGAAAATATCCGGGAATACGACACTCTTGCGACACTTAGACATAGAAAGCGGCCAGTCAGCCAATTTCGTAAAATGAAATTGTGAAAACCACGAATAAATTAATAAGTGTCACTTTTGTGTGGACCTCGTACTTCTTTGTGACAGATTTGTCTAATTGTTGTTACCATACCTGATTTAATGCTTTTGCACTGCATCTTCCACACACAAACTTCCGGGGATGCGATGAACTTACATTATGAAACAATAGTACTCCAGTTTTGCTCTCATCAGAGCCCATCTGCGTCAGCTATCCTCCAACAAACCCCGGGCTCGAACCCGAGACATCCAACTGAAAGTCTTGTGATCTATCATTACTCCACCGGTTTCCACTCCGGTCAGTCGGGATTACCGTGTTTAGTGTGTTCCTATATCGTTTTCAGTGAAAATAGGCTTGGTCCAAGAGCTTCTGAGATTTTGGGTTGTAAGATTAACACAGGAAGACTAAAAGTTCGAACATAGAATGTACAATCTGAAGGGCAATGAGTAAAGCATAGTAGTGCTAATCATTGGTGCGAGTAAAAGGTTTTCAAAAGGACATTTATTTGAAACCTAAAGAATCTGAACAGCTGAGTAATCCATGGAGTGCAATGCTTTAATTTAGAAATCTTGTAGAATGCAGTCCATTTCTAAGGTCAAGAAGAAGTAAGAAGAATTTGATGGACAATGGCAAATATGTCGGAACCAGAAGCACTTAAATTTAAATTACCCGAACACAGCCAATGCAACATTACTGAGGATGCAATGAAAATGAATAATGGAAAACTAAGCTCAGGATTCTTCCAACACTCCACACCTACGACATCATTTATTATACGCAAAAGTCTTTACAATACAATACAATGCATTTAGTGAATCTTTGTAATTCGCTATAGTTTGGGTTTAATTTCCTGCCTTTTTCAACCATACGTCAGAAGTTGACCTTTCCTTCCTAGGTGACCGAAAGTCTTTGGATTAGTTTTCTTTCGATTGTGATGGGCAGTATTTGTATCGATTGAATCTGAATATTTCCGGATCTCACCGCTTTTGCGGATTGAACGACGAACGTGGCTTTGTTGGATTGCGTTTGGTCACCTTTGGTTTGTGGAACAGTCAACGTGTCTATATTCCAAACTCATAAATACTTTATACAAAACCATAATAAACTCCGCGAGTAGACCTTTGGCTTTTTGTAAGATCTGAAACGAGTATATCGATGGCCGTTGTAATTTCTCATCAAAAAAGGGGGCGGATGCTATTGCGACTCTGTTGGCAACGATAGGCCATGAAAGTGATGGAAAAATCAGAAACACAAAACGAATTAGGGTATAAGGAAATAAGGGCAACAAAAAGGCTTATCGAAGCAGCCGTAAAGCATATTTGGGCTTCCAGTTCCGCTATAAAAAGAACAAATCTTTAGAAACACGATTATCAGTTTATTTATCGCCAGTGAGATTGGATGCAACTGTGATCTTTCAAATGCGCATATAGCAAAGCAAAGAATAGATTAATGACTGACAGAACAAAATGCTCTGAGGTTATTCTAAAATATTGTAAGGATATTTTTAATCAAGGTGATTTACATGCAATTTGAGAAAATTAATCTTCAGCGTATTTGTTAACCTTGTGCCATTGGCGACTCCATTGTGAATTATGCAATAACGTTGTCATGGTAATCGTCACCAAGTGCATCTTTATCATCAAAAAATAGCAACCAAATCTTAATCATAACTTTTCGGAGCAGAAACGATAGTTTACGCAAGATAGTTAGAATAATCAAAAATTGTTTGGGCTTATTGAAACGAGTGACAGTGTATGATGAATGTTACCTCACTGTTGTCGACAAATATTGAAGTTGCTGTTGAAATATCGGGTAATGTACAGGAGTTTTAAACATTCAGAAATCTATTTAGAATCACTAAGTATGCACTAAACAGAGGTGACAAGGAGGATCCAAAGTTAGAAGAACAGGCATTTAATAAACCTTGTGGTGCGGCTCTAGGGCCCCATGGGTGAGTGCATTTCACAATAAGCTTTTGATACAAATTCAGAAATGGAAAAGCAACGATGAAATAAACGGAGAGTAAAACTGTCTGTTCATTTTGCCGGCATTCAGTCTATAAATTGTCTTTTCGTCGGACATTGACTGAGATCTTATCCACAACTGAACGGCTACTTCCATTGCTTAGAAAACTGTCAACATGGTTCCTATTTTCACTCCGAACGGGAATTTCGACTAAGATGAGGTGAGCTTTTGCAACATTGTGATACTCACACCTGTATTACGTTTTCTTCTGTTTAAAACTGGTGTTCCGCATAACGGCTTTCAGTAGGACGCTTCGGCAACAATCAAGATAATCGGGTGGTTTGTCCCAAAAAATGAAAGAAATTATTGCATAAAACCGATTGAAGATTTCCAGAAAATCAGTGTTTAGGAGATTCATCATGCAGCCTCAATGTTAAATTCTGCATTAGTACCGCGTGGATGTTGTAACTACGTCAAAATGTATTAACAGCGTGTAAACACAACCACAAAACTGAAACGCTCATTTGGTATGAACGGATGTGAGCAGCGTAACTTGGAAATTGTAGAAACAGGCAGATTCAGTATTTTATTTGAGTATAAACACCACATGATGTGACGTTTTTATTCGCTGTTGGATTTTGCACGACACACTTCTGCCCACTAGATGAGTAGTCTCTGTGTGACATGCTGGTCCCCTGAGGTGTTCAAATACACTACACGAAGCTTTGGAACATGACGATTTCGGTACCGGTTCTGGGGTTTGTGGCATTAGTTGCGATAGAAGCGACTGAGAATAGGGGCTATTGAAGATTTCTAGTAAACATGACACAGGAGTTCGGGACCCTGATGTTCGTTCATGGGTGGACAGAACATTATTGCTGCATGATGAATAAACAAGAAAGCAACCGTAAATCTCCTGCTTCCTGTCAATGTGACAGCAAAAATGTTTGTTAAGGAGTCCTTTTTTCAGTACACCTTAATAAGGAATTGATTCCAGAAATCTGAAGAGCCTACGCAAGAAAGGAAATTTACGTGACTAAAAATTTCACACGATTAACAGATAGGAGTCGCATTAACCAGCGTTGTGTTGGAGAGGTTTTGTAGACCAAATGTTGATCAAAAGAATAAATCCGGTGTACTAATTCGGAAAGCGGCTGTGCACACAGGCATATTCTGAAGGCTTTTGTTAGGTAAGGTTATTAATAGACGGTGTAGATTCAACGACCTTGGAACTAGCTAGAGCCTATACGCAGACAATCGTTTTGCATTGAACTAAAGTAGCAGAAACAGCGGTGTAGGCGGGACTGCAATAAATCTTTTGTCATATTCATCTAGAAAGAGAAACGATAATCACTGGGCGTTACGGTTCCACCACCTGAAGGATAATCTGCAAATCAGGATTAGTCATTCACGTTAGCTCAGCCGGATCAGGCGAAAAAATAAATTTGTTTGAAAAAATTCAATCCCGTTAACCAATTCCCGTGGTTTGCTTTTGTTGGTTGAATGGACTGTTGGCTAATTTCGCGTATAACTAATGACTGGATTTTGTAAGTGGCTTCTCCGCCTGACTAATCGATCCCAGCAAGCCAGGCTAATCTGCCGTAGTCATATCGAACCTCGACGTGCTTATTGAATGTGAAAAATTAATATCGGATGTGCATGCAAATAACGCGGTCGAAGTTCCGCTCTAAGTTACACTGACTGCAGCGGCAATGAAAGAATGTTCCAATGCTTTTTGATGGTCAAAAATCACAAGGTAATAAAGTGTGTTATGAGCAGATTCAAGAAAATATTTCTTAGATTAATACCTTTGCTGATCAAATTTTCAAAAGTGCATTCACCATATTTCGTTCGGGGGTTATATTGATTCTAGTTGGTGCGGCATTTTTAGAGCATTCCTGTGAATACCCAAGGACATTATTGCAATCTACAACTACATTGCACCGGTAAAGCCGACTAGTTGTCAGATTTCGAGGAAAGCGCTTAACGTATTCCAAGAGATACTCAAATAATTTCCCTCGAAATGTTTTTCACACCGAGTATGCCGAGTGTCGCTCCGAGGTTGCCAGTCGAGTTCATTATTTTCTCACGCAAGTATTCATTTTGTGACTGAAAATTACTGGTAGAACAACGGAGATTCGACGCAAGTTACATGCATGCACATGATTTACTGCCCCAAGTGATAGTCCATAAGCCTTCAGTGTCAACTTTATCTGTATCGTCAAATGGAATTTGTTCTGTTATGCTTCCTTCTGGTGCTCTGTATTTGGCGCCTAGCCTAAGAAAAGGTGCGCTATTTGTCCATACTAATTGACATTTCGTACTGCACTTTAAATGCTTTAGGGAAAGCTTTCTTCTTTAGAATCCATTTGCTATGCTTCAAAAATCCTCCCTGATGCATCCTGACTCGGTCGAGGACCTGTCACAAACTTACGGTTCACCAATGCGCATTATCGGCCCATCTCTCGACTGGTACACATTAACTACCAGTGTTTCATGCTTTTGTCGGAATACCAGCTTGTATTCGACAAATCGCCAATCCTATAAGACTTAATACCGTTACAAACTAAGTTGCATTATGTGTTGTGTCCTATTTTTATGGACCATTTGCGTACGGTCCTCATCGTTGATAATGAGATCAGCATCAGATTATGTCAATGCAAGCGATCCATTGATCTGGGGCACATCATATGCTAGGGCCACTTGGAACGATGTAACAAGGCTGAGAACTAATCACTTCTGGACCGATTAACATGAGAGACTAGAAAGAAAAACATCATCGCCGATTCTGGACGCATTAGCTTTCGTTCTGCAAAAAAACGTTGTTTTACAGAAAAAAACCTATTTCCCAAAGTTTATTTTCACTTGTCCTATTTTCTGCACAAGGGAATATAATATTTAGGGTGTTGTCTCAACCCTTCGTTAGTTAATTGGTAGCAGTTAATCAATCTTTATGCACAAATCATGTGAACAGGCAAGATCAAATCTACCATCGGTCTTCATTTTTTCAGCGTTGAACTATTTAGATTTATCACTGGCTAGTTTTGAAGTTGCACTCGACCGATTATTCAGGGTTGGGATTTAACCCGGTTAATGTGAAAAATACTACTGATAATGTCAGAAATGTTAGTGCTGTAAGTCATACTATAAATGATGAACTAAGCAATAGAAGGGAAAAAATGGAATTTTCGGTTTATTGGATGGGAAAAATTGCCCATAGAATATCAGCTTTCAATCGAGCAGAGTTACTATTTGATGCTGTTGAAATTAGTTAGCCCAGTTTAAATATAGATGTCGTTCAAAAATTGGTCGCTTAGTGACTCACGTAAATTGGAGGGCAAACAACCAACTGTAGTCTGTAAGATGCAAGTGGACGTAAGATAAATTCAAAAGAAATTAGATGCATATATTCTGCTCTGTCAGAAAAGGCTTGCAAAGAAAATGAACACAAGAAGAAACCTCTCACAGTATTTAAACATGATTTTTGTACGAGCAATAAAATGTAATGGAAGCTAACAAAGACTCCTTGAAAATGGTACAGAAATGTATTCCGTGTCAATTTCTAGCTAAGTCAGTTGACGTTGATTAGTTTGAATATTGTTGGGATTTGTTTTTTTGGCAATTTGCCTTTCGAGGTTCAACCTAGTCCACTCCAGGGCCATAAAATCTGGAGCGATTCTCCGTTCCGGAATAAATTTGGTCTTAGACAATAAGGTTAAGTAGTGCTACACCTTAGTGTACGTAACTTTTGAGGCTGCAGTTTCCGGTTCAGGCGCATGGATCTGCAATCGCAAGTCAGTGAACCGATCAACAGAAATTAAATCCAGAAGTTATAAACTGGGAGAGCAGCTATGCTTTGACGGTACTACCATATATGCAAAAGTCTCTTGAGAAAACGTGCGCTCACCTACTATTTCATTTCACCAGTATATTCACTACCAAACAGTATATCTTTGAAAATATGGTCTCAAGCTTCAGCATAAATGTCTGCAAAGCTGAACGGAGGTTTGACAAAAATAACTGGTCAATGGCAAACCAAAGTGGTTTCTCTAGGAAGAGGAAGTTACCTGGAGGATGACCTGCGGGACAATGCATGATGTGTTTGAGCCAGCCCATGCAACATATCGTGGTTAGCAGTGGGCTTTTAGTTTGGTAATCATTAGGTCAAGATCACTGGTGCTCAAACAGGAAACATGTTTGGAGGGATGTGTTGCTGAAGGAATTGTCTAATTTCGAAATGGCAGTCCCTGACTGGGACCGAGAACGTTTTGAAAATGATTTTTGAAGCGGAACATTGGAAGACCGGGTCCTTAAGAGTTATATGCAAGCTGTTGCAAGCTGACGAGTCATCACCTGGTCAAAAGCTGTTATGAAATGGATCCAAGTACTGTGGAACCAAGTGCACTTTGTTGATGTAATAAACAAGTACCGAACTACCGCTGGGCGGTCACTTTTGTCATTTGAATTGTTAGGAAAACATTTTAAATCTACCGCGACACTTCTAGTTCACATAGCCATTACCAGAAATAAGCAATATTTCATGACCAAAATCGCATTTGAATGATTATGTGTTTACTCGGATGATGAATTACATGGTGATTCATCGGAAAGTTTCCGTCAGTTAAACAGGGATCATCTTCAAAAAGGGGACACAAGTTTTTTTGTCTCTAGTATGTTTCCAGTAAGGAAGGATGAATGAAATTTTTCCGAGAGCACGAAATTGGCTTTGCAGTTTTGGCCACTACTTAAGCATGCGCATCCGGGCGGCGGTAAACGTGAAGTTGGCCACTGTACCTTCGGGAAAGTATTAATCGTCCATCCTTACACTGCTGACAGCAAAGTTCAGTACGAGTTGCGAAGCAGGTCAAATTATTCAAACAAGTAACGCATCATCGTTGGCATCATTCATGCACGAATCTGGGAAACAGCCGACAAATCATGAATCTCCATCATCATAACCTCCGAAAACTCAAAAATACGATGCTTAAAAGAGCAACTGTAGTTATCTCACTTGGATTTATGTTGTAAACCGGTACATACGAATTTGCTGTTTCCTGGAATTGGTAAAACTGTGTGAGCATCTACTGAATATTTAGGCAGAAGGAAATTGTTCCAAATCACGAAATATTCCATTTGGATTATGAAGAGAATGTAATGTTTCGAAACTGACTTTCTGAAAAGCCTGAATCTTTAAAGTGCATATGGGAATCCACACACTTAATTTCAGCATGATACACTGCACTTGATCTAAATTATACGTGGTACGGACAAATGAAAGGACCGCAGAAAAACTAAAATTCTTATACGTCGCCAATCAAACTTTGAATTTCTCATTTTGGTCTTTAGTTTTCTGATCTCAATCTTGACATGTATTTTAGGCTATACCAGGATGTCTCCTTAGCTAGGAACCTGAATTCTTGCAAGTTTTCTTTGAGAACCCTGACATGATTTTTGAAAGTCCATTTGGTATGTATGATTCGGAAAGTCTGCTCGGACTATCATATGTGGGGCTGGATATTGCTCAGTTGCAAGCGACAGGGCAACTAACGAGAGTGAGGATTTTCGTTGGAGCATTACCTACTACAGGGGTAAGTCGTCGATACTGGTTACACTGCACAATCACCCGTAAACTTCTCAGTAAAGAACGACCTAGAAGCACGACTTGAAAACCGTCAATGGGGTTAGCAGGTATAAGGCCTAGAGGAAAAAACACCTGTTTTGCTCTCAGAAGTCCGAAAATCCATGAAATAGTGTCAAAAGTGGACTCTGGTGACGTGAGGTTGATTAAAATCAAATACTCTTTTTGGCAATTGGATCATGAATATAGAGCTGCAGAAGGGAAGACAAATTAAATATAGGAAACTGTTAGTTACAAGGTCCATGGCAAATCGTTAAGGAATAATGGCGAGATATAATCTTGCGCGTTGTCATTTTGTTACCCGGCTTCATACATGACTAGAAATAAGTGACATCACACTGAAGGAATTACAAAACTTAGAAGAAATTAGGAAGTGCTTCAGGAATTCAAACAATAATTATTCCGAAAGTCTCTGGGAAAGAATCACTATGACTTTGGTGAGCCGACTGACAGGGCGCATATCATGGCATTCTAGGCTTGAACTGAAACACGAATGGCAGTTTTGCGACGCATTGTATTTACTGTTTAAGTTCGGGACGACTAAGATGAAGATCACTCTGCTGAGACGGCATCAATGCTGTCCCACGAATCAGGTAGCTAGTTTTTATTAACCAATTTTTAATGACGTGGCTGTGAATCAACGGCCCATATTTTCCCATCAAATTAATGGCGAGTTGGAACAAAGCCGTCAGAGAAATGCTTCGCGTTTCAGGATTAAAAAAGCTGATTCGTCCCCACACTTCGTCCGAATCATTTTGAGTGAGAATAGACGACGTGCCCATTTGAGAACCCCACCGGGATTGGATGAAAGCATTTCGTCGGTTTGAAATGGCTAACGCTCGGGATGAAGACACACGGCACTTGAATGTTTTTTTCATTCTTGCAAAGAGTAAGATTTACTTGACGACAGAGGCCTGAATGTTGCCCGGGCTCACATGACCCGTTTCGCGCTTATTGGTCCACTTTTTTGTCCAGTCCTTCCTATGCTTTTACGCTTTTTTGTTTCGGTCGCTACACGATATCACTGGCCTTGTCCACTCCTGCTCTATGTAAAAAAACAACTCACAACAAAGAACGTCGCTTGCTATCTTCATTCTATCGATCATTTCATGTACGATTGATCTTGATGAGAGCAAATTTTGTTTACTATTCCACTCCGTACCTGTGATATATTTTTACGGGGACATTAAAATTTCTTTGTTTTGCGAATGTGCTCTCGCGGTCAAGTCATCGATTTATCTTCCATATACACAGTGGTCAACGGGCACATTAAATTTCTGCCTTCTTTTGGATGAACGATTTAATGTTTTGATTTCAAGTGCGTAGAAGGGCCACAATGCTTTGTGTTGTAGTTCTAGAAACGTTAACAAAAGCAAAATAGTTTTATTAATCGTTGAAAGATTACGCTTTTCCCAAGTGCACATCATCAGAATCCTCCAGTGAATGTACTGCCTTGTTTTTTTCTTACTTTATGCTAATTTGCCGTGGTTTGGGAATTAGTATCATGGTGTTGAAACGATAAATTTAGGAAGTTCGATCCCTCCCACTTTCTTCATCGGGACACTTGGAAGGCCGTTACACCCCTCCTAAAACTATTTTGAAAGAGGCTTTCTGATGAAGCTCTTTTGTTCTAATGAGAGCGGTTTATCGACTGACTGCAGCAGAAAGCTAACACTTCAGACAGCCGGATAATGAGAACCTTTAATGTGATCTTTACACACTCTGTTGGGGAACCCGTTTTTGCCACCCTAATTGATCATGGTACGAAATATGAGAAATGGTGCCTTTGGAAGCGTATATATGGTGAAGACAGAAGCCAACGGAGAAACGTGCCAAACCGGCCAACGGTAAAAAGGGCTTTCATTCACCAGTCAAATCACTGGATGGATATTTTACAAACATTTTATCTACCTAACCAAATGGGAATTGGTCTACCCCAAACAATGACCAGTATCAGTGAAAAGACATAAAACCCAAGAGTTTTGTTATTCTTATTTTGCATTTGTGCTGCTTTTTGGAGAACGTTTCCCATCAGTCTTCGTATGTCAGATTTGGGATCTGTGTCCAAGCTGTCCTTCTTCACTAAATCCGGGAAGCAATATTTGATTCAACGAAAAACTGCTCATCTTTAAGTGTAATTTTTACTGTATTGATCCTGTGTATAAAATGACACTGGGGACGTGGAAAACAAAATTTTGCATTGTTGTTTTATTCTTGCAAACAGATGGATTTCCTACAAATTGGATATTCTCCGAGCCACATGTTGGATGGATGATGGGTGGTGGTTATACAGTCTATTCTAGACAAATGCGAGAAGTGACCCCAAACAGTAATAATTAGAATAAATGCAAATAGCTTATTGTCAACAGCGTGGAATTTCAATAGATAATTCATGCAAAGTACAATTTTATTTCAGTAACAAATGTGCTATTCTGATACGTTCTTGTGTATCACATCCACCCCAAGTTCGACTGGGCTAAGGTTGTTTTGCGTGAAATCTGGGTTTTCTGTGCATTCATTCTAATCTTCTGATAGTTGACTTCCCTGAAGGTTAACCATAAATGTGTAGGAGTGAATGATTGGTCGCGTTGCATCCACCCCATGTATCTATTTATTAGGTGTTCACGAAGATTAGATGATTGAGATTAAGTGATATGACCACACCATTTCACTAATGCTGATGACGGAAACTCAAACATGATACACTGGTACATACAAAATCGGTTCACTGATGACAAATGTTTGGAAACATCAACTAGACCGTCACAAATGATAAAACTGGATACTTCAGGGTATTATTTTACAAAACTGCCAGTACAAAGAAAAAACGCAAAAATTGATTCACGAACATAAAGTGGAAAGGCACTTTTTCGAGTGCGGAAAGACATTCCTTGCAAATTCGTTAGATTAGGAAGGAAGGGTAACCGTAAACAATTATAAGGTTAGCCCAAATTCTACAGGCATTCGTCCGGGAACCCCGCACTGAATTGTGTACCATTATCTCCATGTAAGGCTGATTCTTTTTCAGTGTAATTAGTGAATGGATGAATGATTAACTAAATAAACCATCGGTGATTATAATAGCGTAATACATGCTTAACAAACCACATTTTGTATGCAACTAGCTAAGGAAGTAATTGTGAATGGCCCGAACCTGTCCATATGTCCCCCAAAGTTTTTGAGCCAACGCTTAGCGGACAATGAACAAGTGGCAGTGAATGAGTTCAAAGCAAAACTCAATTGGCGTAATCTCTTTCGCTTAATCTTGAGCACGAAAATGGATTAAAGAAAGACAATCCAAACAAAAAAGTCTAGCGTTTGTTGTTGCAGCGTTAATGGCGTAATATGCCAAAGGCCATGCAGATAACAGCATTTTTGTAACGTGTATCCCGTTTACCGCCATGCTGATTTGGTTGTATAAGTGTTGAGGCTGGCTGATAGCGCAACGGACTTTGGCTCAAGCTGGTTTATTTGATTTTATACATTTTATATCAGTCACCCAAACCCTTCCGTGATCACTGCCTCACTGCATGTTATACTTAATTGAGCAGAAAAGTGCATCAAGTATATGGGGAGAAAATTTTACTCCAACTAACAGTTTATTTCAGGGACGAAAAACAAGTGAAACCAGATGAGTATGTTTTGGATCTATCGTCAACCTGGAAAAAGCAATTCTTGCAGCATAAAATAAACAGGGCGGAAGTCAAGGACATAATTTTCAGGTCCATGGAATTGGTAAGTCTATATAACAAAATATCTATCAGCAAATCGGTATTTGTGCTGTCGATTTTTGACAGACGAAGACATCAAACCGAAAGGTGAAATGTGCGTGGAAGGCTCAGATTAAGCTTCATTGGTGAAAACTGCGCTGGAGTTTTCATCCAACGATACTTTTAAACACGTATATTTCGACTAATTGTTCAAAAATACCGCTGCCCTGAAAGGCGATGGAACACTACTTTCGGATGTTTACCCGTGCAAGTATTTTGAAGTAAACTTTCGGTCAGCTTCCTTCCGATATCACCACACAAATCTGAAGTATTGCCTTCAAAGTTCAGCGACCGGACAATAGAACTGGTCTAATTCAAAGACTGCATAGTTGCCAGAATGTTTTGATTGCTAATGACCTGCGGTGCTGGACAAACTACCTCATGCACACCGAGAATATCGATTTACCAGCTGCACCAAGTTAGATATAAAAAATCTCGGTCTTCCAGATGATTCAGTAAAGCGAGTTCTTTCTGACTGGACAAAGTACAAGAAATCACAACTAAACACCGATATTTAAGCATAACAGAATATTCATGTCAGGAAGAGGGGGTTCCAATTCAGATAGAGCAAAACAGGACTTACAGGAACACAGCCCGAAACCGATGATTTTGTTGAGATACCATATGAACACAGTCAGTATTTGGATGGAATTATCCATCATGCTGTGCCCTCTCTTAATTCGCCGTTAACAAATCATGAAAGCAATGTCCAGCGGTGTCATCCTTGTTAGGAATCATCGCGCTCGAACTGTGACATAGACCCGGGCCGATCGACCGAGTGTCAAACGTTTCAGACACTACACCACTCGGTAGACACCAAACTGTTGTTGCAACAACTACTGCTACCACCACCACTGTCACTACTTTTGCTACTACTACACTCACCTAGTTACCATGAGCATTTTTCTTCCTGTCAGAATGATAGGGATAATGATTGTCTATCACAGTTCGTCCGTTTTTGAGCTGACTTGCTTTAAAGCCGGGCGCTCACGTAAACTTGTGCCCTAAAAGCCGGTTTCTAGTTGGCCGCGTGATTTTAGCCTTGCTCTAGTTTCAGTCGATGCGGGTAGTCGAAATTAATTCACATCCTTCCCAGTTTTTTCCAAGCAGTCTGAAATACTATGCCGTCCGTAGAAAATTAATCAAACGAGTTTAGTCCTTCTAATTCCAAATTTTCTTGCTCTTGAAAACGCATTTCTCATTTATGAATGTTGAAAAAAGTGAATTTAGCCAACGCGAAATAACTTGTTTATATGCTCCGGAAACAGTGATTTCTGCTTTTCGTAGGAGCAAAATCCACTAAAAAACGAGTTATCATTTGAGTTTCCGCGAACCAAAGAGATGATAGAGAACAAGCGATGCGTCATTTTGCCAATTCATCCCTGGACAACTTGTTGCGAAACATTAGACAACCTGGAACAAGTCTGTCTTTATTCAACACTAACAAAGAGGAGTCTGTTAAACGCGTGCCATAATCAACCCAAGGTTTACTGGATCACCCAAAAAGAGGGAAGCTCCCACAGACCAGCAGCTGGAAGTGATTTCATTGATTGCAGATTGTTTGCAGTAATACATCTAATATAACTGATTCAGCGTTACCTTTATAGCCTGAACAATCCTGTCACCAACTGTGTCACTTGTAAGCCAACGTATAGAGTACACAAACCCGTGGGATGCGAACGCTCCGGCTGCTGAGATGTCGTTCGCAGTGGTGTTCATCAAATTATCCGGCGTGGAAACTGTGCGATAAATTGTTTATTCAGTTAATTTGAAGCTGTTTGGAATGTGTCCTCGCGAAGTAATCCGTGTATTACGTCGGTTTCTACGGTCGATATGCATTTCTATCAACCCAAATCATTTGATTTTCCAGAGAGGACACAAGAGACCACGCTAAGGATCAAACACTAACCATTTCAATGGAGCTTAACCACGTCATTTTATTTTATGAAATATAATTACAATTGAGAAACTGAGCCATGGATGTAATGGTTGGCTCAACATCAAAGACTGGCAGCAAATCAAGAATCGTGGTTAGTGCGTGTATTTTGTTTGGTTGTTTTCTGTCCCCTAGGTCGAAACTGGAGCAAGCAGGGTGAAGGGTTTTAATTGGTTGTGGACTTAAAGAATGTTGTCAGACAAATGCTCATAGGTCACTAAATATACAGCCTGGTGCGCGGCGATCTTAAATAACTAGTCCAGAATATGTTCCCGAGGCCAAACAATTCTAGCATATTTGTGGAATGTTTTGCCAAGACCAGGCATGAATTATCTCATAGCATCAGCAATTACTTGATTTGCCCATTGTTTAGCGAAGTCATGCAACATTCATGGAAGAGTTCCGACAAAACCTGTTGACGCAGTTTCGAAAGGTATTGCAGGATAATACGTCATAGTGGAAGCGTAACTTAATTTAACATTGGTAAGCTCCCATTGTTTATCCATTCCGACTTCGTCGAATACCACAAGGCCGTGAGAAAATTCGCAGAAAAGCGGCACGTTTTCGAATATCTTGAAGACTCCTAATGGTGAGCTTGACGGACACAAACCGCATTGTGCGACCAATCCTCCCGAAATCTAAATTTCACCTTATTTATTTATTCATTTATTCATTCATTCAAACATTCATTTAGTCAATCAGTCTGTCTCTCCGTCAGTCGTCTAGGTCAAGCAGGAAGGCAGATAGGTGGTCAGTTAGCGAGTCATTATTCAAACCAATCAATTTTTCAGGCAATCAACATGGGAATTTTCTCTCTGAATACTCTCGTTTTCACGGAGTTGTTCATCTGCTTTACCAACATACGCAATCATCCCTTGCTCCTCTTAGACACTGATGATTTTGTCTTTATGATCCTAGAAGTTTTTACTCTGTAATGTTTTCAGCTCACGAAACTGGACATGCCTATGATAACCCGGACCCAATATAAAATATCTTCGAAGTTCTGCGATCAAAGTGGACTTAAGTTGTTACTTTTTAATTGAATATGCCTTTTTAACTCGTGGCCTGCATATCAAATTTATGGACCCACTAAAACTAGTTTGCTGATTAGTTTGTTAAATCAGATACAATCGCAAGCGAAAGCCGAATATGAAACCTTCCTATGCGGTCTAGTGGCATCCATTTTTTTAGATCAGTCATATTTTTAGACTACTTTTTCTTTTAATTATTTCACTGATGTCCTTTTGGAGAACGAGACTGCTTTTTTTGGAGGGCTGCCTTATGTCCGCTGACCGGTGGTGAGAATATTCCAATCTGTAACCATTTAGTTGATATGTCGTGTTGTTGCCCGCTTGGCTCCTGGTGAACTCATCAGAAAAACAGGAAGAAATTAGTTGGGTTTGGAATGTTTATACAGAATGATTCAGTTCTAATGTGGGTAGGTCAGTCAGATGGAATAGGATAATGTCGGGCTATGAGTTCTTGCTGTTGTTATTATTGTTGGCTTTCGACTTCACCCGAGATTTATTGGGAGAAAAGTCAACGAATGGTTGTTTCCAAATTAATATGTACACATTCTGTATTCCTTTCAGTTAATTCTATCGGCAGTCTTCGCCGCTTCTTTGTAGGTGGAACATTCCTTTAACAGAATAGTCGGTTCTGGCTCTAGAAGAGGGAGGTCCATTTGCAAATGACAAATGTCACTCGCAGTGCAGTTCTGATTGCAAAATTTGTCGATTTCTTGAAGATTATGTCTATTTATGCCATTTGTGCGACCAGATTTAGTGCCTGGAAAAAGGCAGACTGAAGTAGTACCCTGGTTTTGCTGGCCCCGTTTTCCAGGTTGATTTGAAATAATCACGGTTGGTAAATCATGGAACTGAAAATCCATTCGACGGCACTTTATCTCGATTGAGTAAAATGTTTTGCGTTGATAGGAAATTATTTGCGGCCGAAACACAAATTTGTTGCGTAGGCAAACATGATCACCAACTTTCCATATTATATGTGAATCAGCGAACAGTCAGATTTAATTCAGCGGGTCGGCTGAACAAGCAGTGAGCTGAAACGCATGTGGATCTTCACAGTAGGATCCAAACCCTTGTTGCCGTTACATATGACGACAGTAGGAACAAGAATCACGTCTGATTACCTTCACCTATGTTTTTCAGAATACTAGCGAAAATTCTGTTAGGTGGAGAAAACTTTATTTACCGGACGGAACTATTCATAGCCGGTCGATTAACAAAGGAAACTACTAATGTTAATTTCGACATGAAAACATCTTATCTCCTACTACTAACACAAACTGAATGTGTACAAATCAGGTTAATCCATGTTGTCGTATGTTTCGATTTTCTGCAGTTGTAATTAACGTATTTTCACTGCTTTGCTAGGTAAAATGTCGACTCAATCGCTTGCAAGTAGGGCAATTAACTTTGCCAATAATTTTCAACTTTGCATAATCAGAACGATTACTTCCGGTTTGTAGTCCCCGCCGATAATCCATGTATATAAAAATATGTCTATGTACTAGCCTAATCAGATCTCAGATGAATTTGGGGACACTGAAATTGAGTTAGACATTGCCAGTATTATTACTGAGTCATGTATGTTCCAGCGCACCAGGTACATTAAATCAACACCGAGGAGTACAAAATCCCTTTGCAAGGTGTAAACCAAATCTTTTTAGGAGTGTGCGGCAACGCATTCATTACAATCCAACTGGAACGGGAACCCCGGGAAGAACGGCTGTTTCACATTTCAGACTTTCTTAGACGAATATTATTATTCCTCAAAGACCGTATGAACATTACCACTGCACGATGCAGAGCAGATTCATCACGATCTGAGCATAGCCACCAGTTTAGTAACCGGCTCATATGTAAATGGTTGCTACCATGGGGGAAAACCTGCTACTTGCCTTTATAGATTTCAGCAAGGAAGTGAGTGATCACACACATATATATATACTGATTTGAATTTAATAACAAAATGAAATACGAAAATGATCCTTACGTGACATCAAAGCCCAGTTTGCCGATAGGAAATCATAAAAATATTAGACACCCATTTCATCCCTGTTAGGAACTGCCAGTAGTACATAGATACTTCATTCGGACTAGGACGTGAATCCATGGAGATCGGTTTTCAGTCGAACGTACTTGACCAAGTATTAATTGCGAAGGCTCTAAAGAAGAGTTACACAGTAGCTTCCATAATTTCTTAACTGTATTTTGAGTGGTAATATTGTGACAGTAATAAATTTGTGCATTTCGTCGTTATAACTATGTGTACACCGCTCCAACGCCAATAACCCAAAGTGATCCTCAATCAGCTAGCTTTGATCAAATGCCTGTGGTTGTTCATATCGTGTTACTTTTCGAGCAATCACTGAAAGATTTTGGTGGTCGCCCTACCGTTCACTTCTGAATAGGTAGTATATGCTAGGTATTATATATCAGTCCGAACTCGAGGTGGTTAGATTAAGGGCAAGCATAGAGGGGTGAAATTCTCAAGGACAGTATTGGCATCACTAAGTACCAATTCAGTTTTTCTTGTCTATCACAAACAAAATGGACGTTAGTTCCGAAACACCTTTTGGCTAACCGTCACTTTGCCGAGCGAGAAGTTGACTGGACAGCAGTGACAGCACTTGAGCTGTGGAGCGTTGCAGAAATTATTCGCTTGTTTTGAATTACAGTGGAGAGTATGGTTGTCCGATTCATGTGGGGCTATTGAGAAAAACGTCGACTTTGATGGTCGTTATAGTAAATATTGGAATCATAAAATTTTAATGGTTCACTTGCCAATGTCGCCCAGTCACGTATTTGCTGGGCGAATGATCTATGAATCAACCTACCTTAAAGATATGATGACATTCACTAATCACTTTGTTAAGGCATCGTCAGACTCGAAGGGTGCCACCAGTGACATGTGAATTTCGACGAATATATTAACGCCGATTCACATGAATCACGAATTTACTGGTTACGATTGGATCAGGGTGGCATTCCTTCTTTCAAGATGATTTCATGTCATAATAAAATCCATTGTTATCGTAAATATTTGCCCTCACCCATCTCGCTAGACAAAAGAGCTATCCAACAGAAACTAGTCCAAATTTATTACCCTCAAGATCTGATCGCCATTCCAAAAGACCTCGTCAATTCTGGCGGCATGGAAGCACGTATGGGAAAAGCACAGTAAATGGTTCGAGCATCGCACTTCAATCTCATTGCAGTACGTTTTTCAAAAGATACTGAAAGATGAAAATATTATTCCAAATTGGTTCATCAGTCTCTCCAGAAGCCAAATAATTTTGCGGGAAGTAAGTCACAATTTCCTGCTAAGGAAAATGTAGCAAAATAAATCGCTCATTCAGACAAAACCAACTCGGCAATCATTTAACTAGACAAGCAGTCAATCAGTCAACAATTTCTTATATTTGACACTATGATAGACCCTCTTATCCAAATATTGTGGTTCATCTACCAAAGTCACGTGGTAAGGAGAGAAAACGACTGGGAATGATTAAGCGGATTTTGACTGCACGACAAACGGGAGACACGGGCACGAAAATCTCCACGAAAGGAAAAATTAAAGTCCACATTATCACCTCATCTGCTCGTTGCTTCACATGCAGCCCAGATGACCAGGTAATATACGAATTCTTCATCCGTATTTTGTCAGAGTGAGAAAGGCATTAATTGTGCTGGGCTCTGAGAAAAAATCTCGTAAAATGTATCCTACATTTCAGGCCACGATGACCTTATATATCTCAGTACATCTTTTACTTGATGTTTTCGACATGCTTTTGTTTTGCGTCCTATGCAGTGTTTGCATAGACTCTTTTGAAACGGTCGCCGGAGGTGGCCAAGCGGATAAGGTCGTGACGTTTAGACATGAAGGTCGCGGGCTCGAATCCGTCCACCGCCGGTCAACTTCCCCACTTTGCAGCCGCGGTCTCCTTGCTGAAAAACAACCTACGTTGCTATTTCATTAATAAAGGAAGTAAAAGGTAAAGATAAAAACAGATGGCCGCTTAGACAGACAAGCTTAAAATAATCAAATAGCTGAGTATTATCTAGTCTAGTTGTTTGATATATGAGACACCGTCGTTCACGGTCCTCCATGGTCCGCAAAGTATGATGTACCGTGAGTGACGACCGTCACCCAAATTACTTAGGCATCTGATTACCAGGTGCCTGTGACGGCTTTGCGTATTGAGTTCCCGAAGTTTTGAATTACCTGACAAGACTGAAGGTAGAAACTGAAGGCTGGTATGGAAACTGGATTCCTTATCACGGACGGCAATTCTGGCTGACCAAGTTAACAATTTTCATATGAATATGAGTGAACCGGTGAATTCATTAAAAAATTATCTATGTAAATTTATGACTTTCTTGGTTGGAATAACCCCTAACCGTGTTAAAGTTAACTTGCTTGTGACAACTGGGTTAGCTGATGTCAAAGGGACCAATTGGATGAACGATCGGTTTATTCACGAAGGACGGCATCCTTGTCCAAATGCATGGAACTTGTTCTCTGCTCCTGCCGTTGATTATAACAAATTAACTATCGGAGAGTCAGATTATAAACTGCTTCCCGTACAATTTAGAAACTATTTCAAAATCATTAAAAACGGTGCCAGAAATATTCGGTACTGCTACACAACCGGTCTTTTTCCATCTCGTCCACTTCGATCTGCAACGTGATCCTTCATACACGGGGATGTTTGTGCTTACTTTCCATAAGACGAAACAGTGATTCATACAAAGCAATCGGCGAGTGAAAATTGTACTTTCCAGCTCTGTGAACACAAAGCATGCTTCTTATCAGTTCCGAATAATTTAAGCACTTCCCGAAATGACGCGGGAAATAGTCCAAGTCCCACTGGGATCCAAGCTCGGTTCGTGTTTCACCGTAAGAGCGGAAAGGCTGATTAAGAAGACGGCTTCCCTGATTTGACTTTATGGGTAACAATAAAAAATGTTTAATGAACTAACAATTGCATTATTCTATTCCTCAAGATTCTCAAATGGTACTTTCAGAAATGAAATCTTTTAGTATTTCACAAGCAAAGTCTTGAAACAGATAACCAGTTTGTCGTTAGAAATAATCCAACTCAAAGAGAATGTTGGTGGTCCTAAAACAAGGAATCATACAGCATCAACCGAAGCTTAAAATGTGGAAAACTCAATGCTGTTTGTTCCGGCGTAAATTACGGGGGCGATATGAGCCTTCTGTTGGTGCGAGTGGCTTAAAAACCAAACTTCCGGATCAGCTCACATTTCAGACAGTGTTTGGTTTTTATTTCATTTTAAATATTGCGGCTAACCTTGCTCTCTCGTCAGCTTGTATGCTGTAATTGTCGTGTCAGAAGTAAGAAGATCAGTTGATAGAAAGCTCAGTATACTTTTTCGATTGCATATTTCAGCCTAGCCGGATCTGAGAACGAATAAAAGACAGGGTGCTAGGGTTACTGACATGGTGAAAATGTGATCGTTCACTCGGTGTGTTTAATCACAAACATATTTCCGAAAGGGAGAAATTAAAATGTATGACCTAGTCTCGGCATCGCGAATTATTCCTGAGCGAACGATAACCGGTGTATTTGAAACTATGAGTAAGCTCGGGAGTTTAGTGAAAGTGCTATAAAAACTAACTTTGTTGCGTGTTCATTTTTCGATGAACATTTACAGGTGCACATCAGGTTGCGTAAATACAACAATTTTTCTTTCAAAGTGTTACGCGTGCAGAACTTGGCCTTTGGATTGTAAACGTTTCATCGCAAGCCAAGGTGACATGATCGGCAGGTTGGAAACTAGACATCACTCAAAATATCCGCCATTCCATGATGCATAAATGGTCATTGGAAAAAAATACATTCTGGAATTGATTCGGGTTATGTAACCATGTAAATTTAACTTTCATATAGATTCCTTCTCAGTTATACCATGAGTAGTTCAGCATGATTTGTTCTAGCTTCCAGAGTGAAAATATCTGATGAATGGGAAGTGACAATTTAAAGATTGTGTACTTGATGAATCTCTTGTCTGGAAAAGACTTGTGTGTTAAACAAGATTTTATTTACAATTGCTGATTAGTTTATTTGCACAATAGAGTTTTGTCTTCTGTTTATTACTATTGCCTCTGAACTGGACTGCTTTATAGAGACCCAAGAATTACTGGTAATAACCATCGATATCTAAATTGACTATATTAAAAAAACGAAAACTCCTGTTTGCATCTCAATGACTCTTGAAGAAAAAGACATCAGTATGCCATTTTATATGCCTCTGTTGTTTCGTGATTTCGAAGGTAGAGGCGAAATTTTCTAGATCTTTAGAACACTCTGGCCCGAATGAAAATGGATAGGACTTTTAATACGCGTCTGGGAACAACTAGTTTCCAGCAGAAAACATCAGGACAAGGGAAGACGATAACTTCCATATTACAAATAAACCCGGCTAGAATGGTTGTGATTTTCACTGGTTTTGCTTAGTCTTCGACCTTTCAGGTTCAAACAGAAAACTGTCATTGATGTTGCTTTTGATTTTTTCATTATTCATGGCTATTTTATAAGACCGTTTTTGAATGTAATTTACCTTGGACTGCTTCGTTACATTGAGAGATCTACGTTATTTTTCTCATCGGATTCAGTACCTGTCTGCGATTCCTTAAAAACACGAAAAGAGACTGGGTAAAAAACGGCTCAAGATCACACCAGTTAAATCTTAGTCGTGTGAGGAAATGTTACCCACGTTTGTAATAGCACATCTAATTTTTCACTCCAGTAGCACCACACATGTAAGAAAAAAATGGCGCAGTTGACGTATGGAGATGGATGTCTTCGTAGAAAGTACTCGCCCAAGTAACACGTGTTGACATGTACCCGCTCCCTCGTGTTAGACACCCGCTATAGCTTCACACTAAATAACACCAGTCAAATAAGTTCAAATGTTTTGACGGGTAATTAATTTGGCCCAGGTGAACAAGAACTTCGAACGAGTGTGACTGAGCAGGTTAGATGAACAGTGGATGAAAGCCTGCGATAATCAACCAGAGTTCGGTCAAAAGTGGACTCGTAGACAGTTTCCGGTATCACTGATACAACTGTGTTTACATCGGTCTGCGACTGGCATAGCCTAAACTATTGCATTGTCCATGATCATATCCACCATCAACCCATGTTTCAGTAGACGCCACCTTGATGTCTCCCGGCACTTAACCGCCCCCCCCCCATGACCCAATGATAACTAATGTGGTTCAATGCCACTCCAAATTTCAGGGTCTCGGTTGCTGGTCTTCTCCCTCGAGGACTGGATCCTAGAGGCTTTGGGGTGTTACCTCCACTACACTCACGCGTAGAGCGTGTCACAAAACCAACTCATTTTACGGATGCATTAACAATCAAAAGAAAGGAAGCCTAACCTGACCACTGCTCACCTGTGATTTACATAATCTCTAGTGTCCACCTAATGATATGTCGCAAAATCAATCCACACACAAACCTTGCGACATAGATCTGTCGTGTTGTTTTCACTAGCTCATCTTGAGCGGAAAGCATGTCCTAAATTATGATAGATTGTCTGAAATTCTGTGTCATTTTGGTGGTTCAAAAGTCTTTTGTCACGCATAAAACCCGAGGAAAACTTAACCGAAAGTTAGCAAACCGGTTAGTTAGCATATCGACGAAAATACATCTTGCTCGAATCCATCTTTTAAACCGATTGTGTTGGGACTTGCTATGTGTATCCTATAACCATCTCACCCGGACAGTGACCTATTTGACTAGTTCGCTATAAGTTATGTCAGTAGGACAATCTGGATCATTTGACATAGGCAGTTTTCCCAGTAATTATTCTCCAAAATGCATGACCTTTTAGCCGTCGTTCACTGTTCTCGGTTCCACTAACAAGCCTTTTACTAGGCAGTGCAACTAAACAAAGCTTCAAAGCTCTAGATTTTGAATATCTTTTTTCAAAATACATCTTGATAAGTCCGCGTCTACGAGAACACGTCCCGCAGACGTTGGTCATAAGAGAAACCGTAAAAAAGGAAAACCACCGAACGCACTCTGACAAGCGATCTCAAGCAACTTATATCGGTGGTTTTTAATTATGACTCATTGGGCGACATTCATCAACTTGACACTCGACCAGACAGTTCTTGATGGTGAAATCGCTTAGCGCTTCTCCAGATTGGTTGAAGAAAAAACTGTACGATATAAGACATCGATATGAAAGCCCTAACTTGAAGTAAGCGGAATTGCGAAGGCTGAGAATAGATGGAATACCCAAGTATGTTTTCTTCCGTTGTCTCCTTTCTACTACTTACATTTGTGACGCACCAAATTAAGCCTGTTTGCGATGGCGAATTCGCATATCTCAACAATGTATTTTTAGATATTATATTTCATGGAGGTTAGAAAACATCGGCGAAAGATAAAACAGCTTTTTCGGCTAAATATCAATGGGAAACAAAATGGGTCTTATTTGCCTCCAGTCGAATATTACTTTTGTGATTGAATTTATAAGTACGTTGGGCCGGTGCGTACAAGCGGTAGTATATCATGAGACTTTCTATATGCGTGTCCTTATACCTTGCCAGCTGGTAGAAAGCCGTCTTCCGCCAGTGTGGCTCGTAATATTTTTGCATGGATAAGTCACTATTAGCTGTTCTGGTTCGCCCACTCACTCATAGATAACCGTTTCCGCCATACTTTCCTCCAAAGTAGCCTTGTCAAACAAGGTGAACACGAGCTATGATGGCCAAAACCTTTTGATTAACAAAACCTGTCAGTCAGATGAATGGTATAGATGTACCCTAGAAACCATTTTTTCTTAACACAAAGTAGTCATTTTTTGCAATTCAAAAAGACAGAAGGTGATTGAAGAATTGAAAATCCGATGCAATTTGCTGCCGATCAAATATCGTGAACAGCAGAGAGAGGTTTCTGTATCCCCTTTCGTCTAAAATGGTCGTTTACAGGAAAACCTTACACGAGCGAGCGGTGGTTGCTCAAGGTGTCGCGCCAGTACTGGGAAGTGAACCAAAGATCGACATTTTGAGAGGATGAATATCGATCCCAGTGCGGCTGTGTCATTCTGCTGGGAGCAGATGTCTGATAGACTGAGAATAGTCGCATCGATGCTTGATTTTCCTTTGATCGCAATAGAAAAACAATGAATCAACGTACTAATCGTGTTTCACGATCCACTGTGCACGTACAGTAGTCACAAGTAATCCTTTACCCAGATTCAAAGTCTAACCTTGCCATGTATGGCTTTATAAGAGGACAATTTAACTAGGATAATGTATACATAGAGCAGTGACATACGGAACACAGATCCAAACCGCGGTTAGGGATTTAATGATCTGAATGTATTGAGAGATAAATCAAGTCAAAAATTAGCTACTTTCTAAGATTGGCTTCTAATAGCACACTTATGTCAAGCTGAAATGCGAAGAGTAAGCAGATACAGAACAAATTCCGTCGGTAAGCCATTGTAATTGCTGTTTATTTTTGCTGAATTTTCTGATCGTCCATAAGGCCTACTATAGATTAAGATTAACAATAACTGTTTTTGAACAAAGGAAAGTGCTAGTGAACAGATAGTGAAATGCATGAGGTGATGGCCAGCATATGTTCAAAAAAACAGCAAATAAATGACAAATCCTCCAGTTTGTGAACATGAGCAAGGAAACACATTAACGGTTGACATTTCAGATGTGCACATAAACCAAATTCCCATAGACATTAGACTTAACGGGGGTCACGGCAAAGCGGAATAACGGTGAGTGAGAATTAGAAAAGTTGAAAAAGAAACAGTATAGAGTTAACAACTTATGACTGACGCTCCGTTTTCCACTTCCATATCAACGAACCACGGCTCAGCTGCAAGCTTGATACCATCTGACAACTCAAAATCAACTTAAAAGTTTACTTGGACAACCCCACTTGCAGTATCTGAACAGAAAGTCAAACCTACAATGCGGCAGACCGACTTGGGATTTCGCAGCCCTTTAGGAGCAGATAACCGATTACTCAACGCAGGCGCTATTCGGTTGAGGTCAGGGATTCTGTGTGCCCAACATCAAAACTCGGCCACGTCTGCCGATAAGCACAGTGCTTCGTTAACTTCTATCTTGAAATCGGGGTTCAACCATGTCTCCTAGAGTGTGTAATAGGTATCAGACAACCCAGTGAACAGCACAAGACTGTCCCCTCGCCTTCCCCTACGAGACGACGGCGAGCAGGAGGCCGCCGCAGAAGCGCTAGACGTTTTGAGTGACATTAAAAGAGTATGTTAACCATGGAGCCTCAGACATTCCCATTCGTGCATACTGAGATGTAAAGAGGCAAGTAATTTTAAAACAAATTTATACCAAGGGTAACACTAATCACACTTCAAAATCCACAGACATGGAAGTAACACTGCCCACTGACACTTTTTTCTTCTAATGCAAACTCCAATTGACCGGTAGTTTCGTTAACTATTTTCTAGCCTTGTGGGAGACTGAAGCAAGTACATCAACAGCGCACGTGACATTGAAGAAAGCAGCGACTTGGAATTTCCGGAAGGTTTTGCTTGGGCACATATTGATCGGAAAACGAATCAACCAGTGACGCGGTTCCAATGGAATCAGTTTTTTCAAAATTACGAGCAAAGTAATCGTCAATGACTATTCTTCAAACTTCCGTATGTTGCAAGTTTTTTATTTACCCTGTTACAACATAAACTGATTAGCCTCGGTCCTGTCTTTCGTAGGTGTGCAATCATTCGGTCTTTACAAAACTAGTTGTTGGCTAGGGAAGAATAAGGAATGATGAAACAAGCTGGCCCCGATTTGGAGCACCCGATGTTTTGCGATCCTTTTCAACAATCCCAAAAAGGAACAGTTACACTCCATCAAAGCCTCATGGATTCAGTGAACACGGGTATATAGTAAAGTGGCTACATGTCTACTGAACCTGCCTCATCGTTCATAAGAACCACATTCGAAATAAACAATGTGGAAGTTTGCTTGGAATGAAACAGACTGAATCCTTATTGCAGCTGAAGAATCAATAATTTTTTGACAGATCGTTAAACAAAACGTAAAAATCGGTAGAAAGAAAAATGCTGTGTCCCAGGGATATCAACCAGTATATTTTCAAGGTGAGCTGCATCCATAATAGGAAAACCAGCCTGTAACAAATACTTCGTCCATGAGTGCATACGTGACACTAGATGTGTTCCAGTCAGTATTCAGTTGGGCCAATTCACCAAGCAATCGATGACTGGCTGACATGGTAAGCAAGGACAACAGCTGACCGTAGGGTAATTCAGTGAGAATATGGGAGCAAGTGAGTATTGTTAGTTGATATAACCAGAAAGAAAACCACAGCAAGCTGGTTTCGACAAAATACATGTGTCATCTGATTCACGAAATCCCAATGGTTCCTCTGAAGTTGTAAGAATACCAATGAGTGTCACGGTCAAGTTTATCCAAAAGCTTACGTTCGACCCTGTACTCGTTCGCCGTATAAATCTAACAGCAAAACCTCCATCACGTAATTTTGCCAGTCTGTTGTTGATTCGGTGAAGTATGTAGTTTTCTTTGTTGAAAGCTGCATTAGGAAGAGGCAGTTTACTTGTTCAAATAAAATATTAATGGGAAAAACAACAACGAAATGTGATTAGGTCGTTCCCGGTTGTAAGTTGGCTGAATCTAGTTGATCGTAAAGTTGACTATCCGGACTCCATTTGACGCGGTCATGTGGTCCAGCTGGGTGAGCCCAAGTGTAGTATAGACCCTTGAGCTACATCTATGCCAGCTTTTAAATTCCCTCGAGGTGGAACAGTTTTACAGTTGATAAGTTTGACATTCGCCAAAACGGCCAAACCAAAATTCACAATTAATCATGAGCGCGAATTTTAGATCATTCATTCTGCATGATTCATAGGGAAATTTATCTTCAGCATACGAATTGCCTCAAGTTCGCCGTGGTGAATTTCATGTGCTTGCTGGTGACCATTGATCTTGGGATAAAAAACGTTCGAACACTGTTCGTCGTGACCTTATAGCTCAGATGGCAGCACACACGAGGTGTGCCAGCTTGGATGACGTCCTGGCGTGAGTCTACTGATGACGGATGCATTTTACGTTCAAATCCGTTTTACATGTGTCATATCCGTCAAATCTAAGTTAGAAATAAGTAACACGGCATCAGAATAACTGGAACGCTGAATTTTCACCATGAAATTGTCGTCGTTGCGAATCTTTTCCATTTTGAGTCGTTGTTCAAAAATTCATGCGGGAAATCTTGCAAAATCACATTCCACACAAACATATTTAGAAGAAACTAAAGTTGGTCAAATGACCGACCTTTGCTACTAGATCCATTCGGCATTTATCTTCAACCACACAACCTAAACGCACAAACAGAGTTTTTCAATTGTTAACAAAAGCGGCAAACATGCGCAAAGTTGGCTTGCCGATAGAATTTCAACGGCATAGATTTTTGGAGCTGAGAATATTGAATTCACGAAGCCTGGACAATAATCATTTTCATGAAATAATTCACCATGTGATATCATCGCTCAATTCACCATAGAGAAACCATGGAAGCACTGTACAGCTGTTTCATCCTTGTTAGGAATCATCAGCATTCAATCTCCTACTACTAAAATGCACCACATTATCATTTTCTCGAAAAATTCGGAAGATGCCCTCTTGAATTAGAAAATCCTTAACCATGTTAGCATGTGACAGCTCCTGGCGAGTTTGACTGGTTCCTACCGAGTGCTTGCAGTTTGCTAAGCAGAAGAAAACGATAAACAGAGTAAAAGGCTGATGAGTAATCCAAAAGTACACAATGCACATTTTTTGCTTTGTCGTTGGAAGAACTGCAAAAAATAAAGTCTGGGAGTAACTGTATTCGGAGTACAACGACTTTGCCGGCCGACAGGTCGATGGATGTTATCAAGAATGGCAAGGGTTATCTGAGGACGTTGCCAAGCTGACAATTTAACCAGCTTCAAACAGGAAGACACGGCAGTGATTTGCGCGAAACATTTTAGTAGTTACATCAGAGTTGTACTTGCGGGGTAGGATTGAACCCCACTCGGTGCCAGCAGTCAACCAGAAAGGTAGATTCAACAAAAAGCTGGTTATGTTTCAACGATGTGAGACACTGATGCTGCAGTATGTTCATACATTCGAGAATAAGGGGCTCTGTGCCAGAAAAGATTGAGAATCCCGGGGCATCTTGGATCTTCGTGCTTCTCAATAAAAGCAATGGATTAAAATGATGGGAAATTTCTTAGAGACTGCAAATCTATACTAATTATGAGTATGTCAGCCGAAAAAATCCGTAAATGCAGCACTGCTCGACGTACTATCTCTGGAGTGACTGGATATAGAGTTTTCCCTCTGGATATTAGTTCAGTCTTGCACAGCGTGCAGTGTCCTCACAAGTTCCGATGAAATGATCACCAATTCAGCTATGAGAAGTACTCCACGAGTCTTTACATCCCTGAACTGTTGCCATCAAGCTCCAACGTCTTCATTCCTAAATTTAAAATGTCGTTTCAATATTTTGACCTGACATGACATTTGCAACCGTTTTTAGTTATCAAATCATTCCCCTTGTCATAAGTAACAAGCATTATCACTTGTTTGAAATTTACTGATACCAGTCTGTTCAAGAATGCGCACCCACGTATCTGCACGCACGTTCATCTGTTCTGCATTTCCAGTAATCCCATCCAGTACGCCCGCGCACAGGAGTTTGTCGGTAACATATCTCGCAGAAATTCCCACTGGGATGGTAAAAGTTCGCAGTGAACGCACAAAATAATTTAGTGCGTACGTCCATTTTTGAGGAATGTATCTTCTGTCTCTGTTTGTACACTGGTTGAACGGTGGTGTTCTTGTTTGTATTGCTTCGAATTTCAACTAAAATCCAAAAAGCAAAATTCAAATGCAACTACAAGTACAAATTCAAGTACTAACAAATGCAAACCACTGATATTGCACAACACACCATAATATCTACCCGAGTTAGGAACACAACACAAATTTGCAACATTTTTCCACTATTTCGTAAACCATGTTCAAATTGCTTTTGCTCAGTCAATCTGCGCCTGTTGGTACCTGGTGCGGCTGTAGACCCCACACGTTTTGGCACGCATGTTGTGACGCTTCCTCCATGTTAGTAACCCGAATCTTTGGGTTTGAAAAAATGTGAGCATGTGCATATTACCAAATCAGATCCTTTAACAAGAGCAAAATGGCAAACGGCATTGTTATCAAACCGACTAGCGAGAGGGGGCTCGGAAAGCACTAAATCGATGAAACGACAAAAACTGATACAGTAAGATATGTGTACTGTTCTCTGGTAAATAGAGAGATTTTTCCGTGATCACGAGCGAACGGAGCATTTCGTGATGTGCATGAAACCAGGACAGCCAAATCGATGCAACCGAAATTCCGAGTAATTCTACAGAACGTTTCTCACATTTCCGTTCCTGGATGAGGTCTTATTTGCTACACATCGCATTTAGACTAAAACAGTGACATTTTTTGTAATAATGCACGACTTGCTCAAATATGGATTGCCTTCAATCATTGACTGAACGCAAATGGTTATGATGTGCTAGATGGGAATCATGAGGTGATCTGGCTTAATCCTTCCGGTATCCATGTGTGAAGTGTGCAACTATCTACAACAAGTCAAATATAGTAGCTCGTAGAGCAACCCTATAGATCAGTCTCATGCCAGCTGTGCAGGATTTTAATTCAAAAGAATTCGGTTATTTTTATATGCCACTGGCAGACATGCTAAGTAATGACAGATCCACTTCCGAACTAAGCGTCCTCAAGTCGGTAGCGAAATCCAAACGGCAACCTTCCGTTTGTCTAATACTGGGCTGCAATGGTCATAAATTTCGACTGTATGAATCACTCCTCTAGTGACATACAACAACCTTCTTGTCACCTAAAAACAACTGAAGACTAACCAGTTCAGTGGGGCTATTTAATCCTATTGGAAAGCGGCTGACTGGGCTATTCCTGCCAGTTGTAGTATCATCAGAATAGTGCTGTGCATAACATAAAACTTTATTCTTCGTAATTTGTTTTCAAGATTGGTGTCCATGGTAGCTCACTGACGGGACATCTGCAAACTTCAGGTGGCTTGTTCGATTCTGGCTGTTGGCGTTGACATTTTGATGCAAACTGTGGAAGTCAATTTCCATTCTGTAAAAAGAAATTGAATCAACATCCTGTATGGTAAGGATAATCTGAGTCCGTCACAGTCGCGAGAATCTACGAACAACTAGAATGACGTTTATCTGAATATGGTCAACTACCGTCCTACTTAAATAGTACTAGCAAACGAGACATTTATGTGCCAGGGGACGTTCTCAGTCTAAACAAGAAGGAAAAATAAAAACTAGATGCACGGGATTTTGCCTTTGTAAATGCACCAAAAGCCGATAAAATATTGCTCTGGGAATAACATTAATCAGAGAGGAGTGCCACCAAAACAATGTCTTAGGCTTTTTATCGTGGAATTGGTATTGATAATAGTAATAATGTTAATACTAAAATCTAATCCCAATTTTCCAGTTTCATTTATCAAATTAGGGTGTTAAAATGTCTAATGTGGATTCGATCTAACGGCCGTAGATGGTGTTTGGTCGTACGACCCCCTGACCTTTTATTTTCGGGGACTGGGACTTGAAATAAAAAGCGTTTGGCTAATGCTCGGCCAGTTTAGACGACGGAAGACAAACTGTCAATCGCATGCCAATTTCGAACAAAAGCGACATTGCTGTTTCCAAAAACCCAATGGATGACCCCAGTTGCTTACCGGTGGATATCAGGTTTACCCTAAACTGAGGTAATGGTTTCCGATTGATTGACGGTCATTTACAATAACCTACCGCAAAAATAAAATTGTTTTGCTGCATTTAAATAGAAAATATTGTTCGAATTCTTGTCTTCCGTGAAAATGCCAAGCTTATTGAGCAATCGAAGTAAAAACAGGTTTTCTCATGCTAAGTTAAATTAATGATAGTTGCCAAATGACCAAAATAAAGCCCGTTCAACAACCGATAAGTTCATGTAAAATCAACCTGGTGAAAACCTGGGAGATGGCACGAATAAACTTGAATTCGATTGCTTGAGAATCCCGACTTAGCCTACTGAGAGGACAGAATTTGGCGAACAAGCTCATTACCAGTGATTCCAAACCATGTTATTACATTACAATTCGTTAGACAAGAATCTACGGGATTTTATTAGTAAGACAGAAATATGGGTCAAAAAGATTTCGCTGTCCCACAGACAATCTCCCAAGCACCTACCACAGACTAACCACCACGTGTGCAACACGCGAACTACTCCCTTCCTGTTTAGTGTCCGAGGTCAGCCATCCACTTTGACGATGTTCTGCCAGGAGCACAACGGAATATATATCAATCCATGTCCACAGTACTCTAGTATGCGCTCAAAAACAATTTGTGGTCATTCTGTGACTCTCTTGGCCCACCCTCAACCTCAAATCAAGCCTCAGTATAGGCAATATTCGACCAAAGGAGCACATATTTTTGGATGGCAAATGAAGTGTCATCAATCATCGCACATTCATAGTTTTATTTGATCAATCTTAAAATGTTTTGCGACATATCTTGATGAACACAAAGGACTGAAAACCAACTAGTTATTCAACGCCCGTTAACATGGATTCGTGCTTTTCACTCATTTTGAAAGAAAAAGTAGTGATAGGCGACTTAGAAAAAACTTTTGTCTTTCCTTAATTTATATTCTTCAGCTCCCGTTAGAACACCCTAAGGATCAGGATGACGTCGGAGTAGTCGGTAGGGTAAAATGGTCAAGGGATTCACGTCCCAGAAGATCCAAATATCATAATGTTAACCACTTGACAACAGGCTGGCAGTTCTCAGCACCATCTGATGGGAAAAGGTCTGACTGAATGAAACAGTGCACCTCGATTACGAGCGGGAAAATCTGCAATTCTATCAAGAGGATTGATGTGCAAAGGTGACTAACCGGATGATCTATAAGCACAAAAAAGGAGGACATTTCCGCTTGACATATTTGCTGGATTGTTTTCATGATGCAAAGTGGAAATGCAAATGTTTAGGTTGGGGCTAACATGTTTGTTTTCACGTCGGCCAACAGTGCGTGGACAGAGTTGTGGTAGTTTTGCAAACTAAAGAAGATTGCAAATTTTGTTCAGCAGTTTTGTCTACTTGATTCTAAAGCTTGGAATTACATCAAATCACATCAAATCCCTATTGGTCAGGTGTGAGAAACAACGACTTTTCTTCTACCATCACAGTTACCGGGGCATCTGGGATTGGAACTTCTGACGTTACTGAAATAGCAGACGCATGATTCACCTGACCACCTTTGAGCAACTCCAACTTATTCGACTAATTGAAGAGACGCAACAGAACTACTAATTATATTTGAGACAGAATCTACGATATAATGAGATCCAACCACTTGGTTTAACATGCATTGGTTAAAATAGGATGTCTACACAATTAGGATAGAGTATGAGAAACAATCACGAGCGTGTTTAGTTGCGTATGCTTTCCAACTAGCTGTGATTTTTCCTGTTCCAGATTGCCTTTCACGCTGTTTTTCGAGTTACCAAGGCATTCCTGCCACAATTAGCGGAGTAGTTACACCCGCACGACGTAAGCATTGATAGTCGAACGCCAGTGCAACTGTGTAACACTGCAGAAGCTGGGTCAACTTCGTTTATGTTGGGAATCAAAATTCTTAAGCTCACATTGATTGCTGAACCCACCGTCTACCTAATTCCGAGCCAAGAACTATTTGTGAAATGCCATAAAGTGAACATTCCTTAGTCCGAGTAGGAAAAAAACTATTCAGCTCTAAAATGTTTGTTTGGGTTTAAAATCGGAGAAAACCAACGAATCAAGTCTATTGTAACCTCGCCGAGCCACACCTGCCCAACCATGTCTGACTTTGATGGACTGAGCCGGTGCAGAATCCTGTCTATAACCTGATGAACTGGTTCAGATCGCCCGTGGAATGAAATGTTGACGTTAGGACATGACAGCAATCTACCGAGAAATCAAGTCAGGCAACAATGATTTTCCGAACTGCTTAAAATTTTCCACTGAGCACGTTGAGAAAATACAAATTGGCGAATAAGCCCGTTTTCAGTGATTCGCACTCACGCAGAAGATAGCTAGACATAGCCTCAAAGACACACTTGAGCTTATCGATTCCGTGAAAGAATTAAATATGAAATAACGAAGAGTGCTTTGTGTAGAAGTCACCGCCCTTTTTACCAACGTTCCGATCACGGAAGTAATCGAATACCTCCGTGCTTATCGAGATCAATGGGTTAGTGGAAAGTTTACCGATAGTAGACTTGAAACAACCAATGTTCTTTTGGACCCACAACGTTCAATTTAAATTTAACAATCGAATGCACCGCCAAAAGCACGGGGTAGCAATGGGTTCCCTATTGGGTCCATTACTAGCCAACAATTTCATGGCATAGCTCGAATCGTCAACACAAACTCTCAACTGCTACAAACGTTATGTGGATGAAATCTTCTGTGTGCTCAAATCTTTGACAGCAATGGTCAAGCGGATAAGATCGTGGCGTTCAGACGTGAAGGTCGCTGGTTCGAATCCTCCCACCGCTGGTCAACATCCCCACTTGGCAGCCCTCTGTTAGCCGCGGGCCCCTTCCTGAAAAATGATGCATTCTGTTATTTAATTCATACAGGAAGTAAAAAGATAAATGATAAAAGATAAAACTGCTGAAAATGTTCAGCTAGGCTCACGCAAATGTGAAATTTACAACAGAGATGGAGTTGAGCAATGAAATAGCATTCTTAGATGTACAATTACTTCATCGAGAAGACAGGTCAGTTCGACGATCGGTACACAGGAAAGCCACGTGAAATGGGCAATACATCAACTTTCACAGCTTTGTACCTCTTAATGTAAAGAGGAACCTAATTAGAGGTCTGATTGCCAGGACAAAAAGAATATGCACAGAAGGTACTCTTGAAGCACTACTTCAAACAAAGAGAAGAGCATCCATTGAACATTGCTTCCCAAGTAGAACAATTGATAAGATACTGCAGAAAAAATAGGAAGTTCCCAGGAGGTCGGCCGTGGATAGAGAGTCAGTCAAATTTGACGCGCTAGCAGAAATACCATAAAGGAAATTGACTGGCACTTTGATGCAACAAAACTTCGAATTCTGTTCAAATCTTGACTCATGTTGTCGTTATGGTTGAAAGAAAACGTCCTTGATTCTGCAGATTCGTTTTGTGTTTATTCATTCATGGAGTAGTTCAGCATGCAATACCATCACTCAACTCACCATAAAGAAACCATGGAAGTAGTGTACAGCTGTTTCTTCCTTGTTAGGAATCATCAGCAGTGCATATCCATCGCGCCCGATTCTGAATCGAACGCCTTAGCCATTACACTACCGGACAGGCTCTGAACGGTTTGTTCAACTTCACCACATGATGATGTTGCACCTATCCGTCACTGATTTGCACGGTTACTGTCCGCTAGCTGACACCGATCGACCCCTACTGACAGATGACTTCTCTGCAGGTAGCCGAAGTACGACGAAGGCGTTGGACATGACCTGCACAGCCTGGCTACTTGGTATGTGTAAGTAGTAGGAGATTGAATTTATTCACATCGGCCGCACGACCATGCGCTTGTCTGAACGCGTATGTATGAGCATGAGTGTGCCTGTACAGACACCAGATTAGCCGAGAGATCCAGGACGATGAAGTCCCAAGAGGAACTGTGAAACGGTGATTACGGCAAAACGTTACTCAGTTATTGTGTGCTTGCGAACACACAGGCACACTACGCACATTACGAACTGTCTCAGAAACTGCTGCTACAGAACTTTTGGCAGACGAAAACTTCACCGGTATAAAAATAAAGCAGTAATTCGGCAAGTCAAATGAGTTAAGAAAATCTCATCTATGTTTACATATTTCGTCGCAAAATCGACGAACTGAGGAACGGGATTATAAAACACTAGCACCGCTGTTAGGCAACCAAAGGGGCTAGTAAAACACAGACTACCTACCAACCTTGGGTTTCTCGACGTTCATCGCTTCACTTTCTACCGGACATCTGTTGTTGTAAATTAGAATCCAGTTACATGGAACACGTTAAGCGAACAAACTAGATGACACGTTTCTCTGGATCCAGTTAAATGAAGCAAAGTCTGTTCTGAAGTGAACATTGAATTTGCGATTGGATTCACTATGGAGTAAGATCAACGGAGAATCATCTTTGAAGTATTCTATTTCATCACTGAGTAGTTGAAATACTGTCTCAAACAAATGACTAAAAAGGAGCTACAAACGGATTTGGGTTAGACGTAAATCTATCTACCAAAAAATGCAAGTTTCGCAACTTTCACAGATATTTTCATTATGACCAGATAATTAAGAGCACCAACAATTTGGTGACTGATTAAGCGAAGTCATCCGATTGATGGTGCCGTAGACAGTTATTATTTTCCTACGATAAAATCTTCGGTAGCATACTTTCTGATTTCACTGTTAACCAGCGCTACCAAAATATTTAACTTAAAACAGGTCTGTGGATGCCCCCTGTTAGAGACTAGTGTATATGTTTGCCGTAAGCAGGAAGCGTGAAGTCTAGGAAAGCTTAAAGTGTACTAAATCAAACATGCTAAAGATGTGCACACGAGAACCGTGCGTCGGATGTGATTTACTTGGCGTCTGAGAACCGCATCCAATTCTAATCGGAAGCAGAGTACGTACACAAATTGATTTGTTTTTTTAAACAAATTGTATCGCTTTCTTGTCCCCTCTAACAAAATATTTGTGCTGACAAAAGGTAGGCTGGATATTACACAACTTTCGCGCGCTGCAATGTTGTACATTGTTAAGCCACCAAGGAGAATAAGACGAGTTCATCGCTAGTCAATGACTGATCGTGCGACTTACGGATATACGTAGGATGACTTAGTCATGAACCTGCACACGGTAGATTGATGTGGAGCAGTTGAACACGCTAGTGGCTAGCTTGGGTGGACACTAGCAAACATTGTGCAGTCTCAGCACAGAGACAGCATTCGTGGTTTTGAACTGCTGGATAAATAGCCTCACATAAATGGCCAATACCTTGACGTGACCACTCTGTCAGGTAACTTGTTTTGACTACCGATGTGCTATGTTTCGCTCACCAAGTATACACTTGTTTACTTCGTTCGTAAAGCCAGAAAAATAACTGAAATTTCCCACCCATTTCACTGTTTACATTTAGATTCAAACAAGCGATATGTCACAAAACAGAACTCTGGGGTCTAGGACGGAACGCCGCATTCTCCCAGAGGGTTTGAACATACCCCGAGGAACTGTGACCTTTCTTCCTTCCCGGAAATCAAACAATGAAGGTGACTCGAAATTTCCATCCTGAATTGTCACACCATTATCTATCTGCAGAGATAACACGTAGCTTATATAAAGAAACAAGATTAGGCCATTCCTTGCCATCAAAAAATAGACAGTTTCAGTCGGTTCTCAAACAAGCCCCCTTTGGTCACTCGGTTCCACAATGAGTGTCAAAAAATGTAACGTCCACTCAGTGAGAGCTCCCCTGAAGGGGGTTTACAACAGTCCTTGTCTATAGTGCGCAAAATTGGAAAGGACGAGTAGATGTGAACAGTTGTGCGTAACATTTACTCAATCAAAATGGTGGTTTATAAATAGCTCGAAACAGTCCCGAATTCAGTTATCTCATATAAATGGTGCAAAATTAAAGTTAACGATGTCAAAAGAGAAGTGCAGGAAGTTCTAACCAGTTTGCTCATTTGAACTACTAATTGGCAGAAATATCAAGGCTGATACTTGAGAGATGTTGATTTACCAATAAATTAAGTCAGCTCTGGCATGACCAAGCTGATAGACATTAAATCCACCAATAGGATAGTTCTTCTCAGCTGTCCCCTTCGCATCGCGGAACTGGTACATCAGCAATTACGAGAAAAAAAGGTCTAATTAAGAATCACGTGGTGATTCATCAAAGGATTTTCGTCGCCCAGGCAACGCTTACCTTTAGATAATTGTAAATGCTAGATTCTGCCTACAGTTCTACTTTACAATTTCATCAGCAAATTAAATGTCTAAGATCAAATCGCATTCGAACAGTGCGGATTCACTTTCTCCGTGCAAGGCGAGAAGGCAATTTTCACCCCGATGACCAGAAGTCCAACGAGAATTATTTTGAAATCGTTTCCCAACGCGACTTAATTTAGTTTGAAAGTCGTCCTTTTGAAACAATCACTTGATCTATATTTGCATCGGTTAGTGATTCACAAAGCTGAAAATTGTCTGTAGGGATGAGTTCTCACTGAAATCGGTCAAGATCATGTTTTAGCACTAATATCTTTTGTATGCGAAACGTACTACTAAGACAAAATAAAATAATAATTTCAGGCCTTGTGTCCGCTTTCTGAAGGTTAACCTTGCCTGACTGACAAAATCCTTCGACGAATTACCATGTGATTCTTAAATGGACTTATCATCCATTCATGTTCCTAACCATTTAAACGAGATTCTAGTATGAAACTAAGAAAGGAGCGTAGCGCAATAATATAGGGATGGTCGGACAGAATAATAGAGGGTACGCACACCTGAAGAGCTGCGATATCCATAAAGCCGGTCGTGCGCTTTGGGGGAAACTTTGTTCATCCATCCGCATAGGAAACACACTGCTATGAAAGGAAAAGTTTAGAAAGTTTATTATCCTGTATTTATTAATTAAATTTGATGGACTGCCTCTTTGAGTGCACATCCCACGCACAAACCTCAAATCATCCGGTCAACTTTACACTGAGCATGCAGGTGATGCAACTTTCGATCCTATCAAAAATGATAAATAGTGCATCTCCACCTTCATTCCAAGGCTTTAAGTCCCTACTTTCCACTGTGGAATGAATCTGTGTCGTCACTGTACCACCAGCATCCGGCCAAGATAATCAGAATTGCGCGACTTATGTTTGTTTAGACGTGTTCCTCAACGTCGGTCACTGCTACTCACAAACTCTTTGGGGGTCTGTGATTGGTCTAATGATCTGATTGTCGCTTTTTCTTTCTAAACGACAATTAGGTTAGGAATGTTTTTGCATCGACTACTTCGTCACGTCACTCGTGGGATTTGCCGGACAATCGCAGTAAATCCTAACTGAGTTACAGTATATTAACTTAACGCAGGAATCTATCGCCAATACAACCAAGTAGAGCGGTTTGAACGACAAATACTAAGTTTTTAAGCCTTTTTCATGCAATTGTAAAGCGATGTCTACAGTAATCCACTAACAAGTGATATTATTAATCAGAGAGATGCCGTTACGAACAGTCATAGACACCTTTACAACATTTGGCGCATCTTAACACGAGATAATTTTATACGCATGTTTCATTTTTGTTTAATTTGTTTAATATTTTAGTCACTCTTTCGTATATATTTCAGGAAGATACTGCTGGCAAAAATCCGCAGTAAGCAGAAAATTAAAATGGAAAATGACTAAAAACCCATAAGGAAATAGAAAGTTCTGTAGGACATATTGCTACACAACCGATATTAGAGTGAAACTCAGCTAAGGCGTAAGCTTTTGATCACAGACTGCAGGCTGAATAAGAGTCAGAAGTGGCTTTTTATAGATTGGTGGAGGAGAAAAAATAAATTGAAACAAGTTCTCGAGTGAGCCTGATCCCGGAACACGCTTCGGTGAAGTGGACAGGTTTGTCGAAACAAGTCTCACAGGCCCCTGGTGTGCATAGAATGCAGGTCCCAAAATCATTAAAAATAACTCTGATACAAACGCCGAAGCTGTGAGGGAGGATTTCGAAACTTCATTTTGTAGGGCTCTCAAGTATGGCTGAAGACGGTAAAGGGGGTTGGCCAAACATGTTGGTGAACGTAATTGATGATGCCAGTTTGCGAGGCGCGAAACCATATGCTTACGCAAATTCAGAAAGCAGACCACCGCAGGGTACCAGCACACTGTTGGATCTGTATCTATAAAGAAAGGGCACCTTTTTGTGTAACTCCTGCATACACGAGGAGGGTAACTTCGCAGAAAAGGATTTTTATTAGCAATTATGCCGTCCACAAAATATAATGGCTGATTATAGGTGAAACTGCATCGTAAACACTTGACTGCGTTCAGGCAGCAAATAAGACTTGGTTATTGAATAAACCTTTATTGTGTTTGTTGAAACCAACATGACTGCAGATGAAACGGTACAGAATAACACATCCTGCCTAAATCAGGATCTAGACCTTTGATGCGCAACTGAGATCGCCTATGCAGTTAGAACAAAGTGTGGACAAAAAATGACATTTGGAAATGCTCTGGATTGATTCCGTTTGGACATGGACAATGCCTTGCCGATCCAAGTGAACTGAATCTTTTCAGTGTCGTTGTCTTCTAGTTATGCAAAGAATTTTGATTCGTATAGCATATATATAGGTACTAAAAACAATGTACTTAATTTGTTTTGCTTTGTTATTTACAACGTTGCATGCTAGGTAAACGCGTTAGGTGACCGCATTCAAGATGCAACCATTAGGCTTGCAGGCAAATTGTAAATGATCATTGACGGTAGCCTGGTGGTTTCGAAACCCTGTAAGATAGCGTTCTCATTCATTTTGAGTATGGTGG
Source organism: Fasciolopsis buskii (assembly GCA_008360955.1). NCBI lineage: Eukaryota > Metazoa > Platyhelminthes > Trematoda > Plagiorchiida > Fasciolidae > Fasciolopsis > Fasciolopsis buskii. The sequence continues at coordinate 10,352 of LUCM01000849.1, read as the reverse complement.
ACGTGATGGATAATAAACAAATACTGATTACGACACTGTGACGAACCACATTTTGGTACAGGAATAATAATTATGCTGAGCATCATCATCTCGGACAAAACGCCAACCGCCTACTTCGTATTACATCGTATCATCATCGTCGTACTGAGATTAATAGCGCAAAAGTTAATTTCTTTGTGGGTGGAAAAAAGCACTATTCTTTTCTTTAATATGTACGTAAGAGGTGGTGCGCTGGATTCTTTGGAAACAGAAAAGTGTTACGTAATTTCATACAATGTTTTTATTACTCTGCCCCCCCCCCAAATAGTTGAGCAACAAACTAGTCTTCAGAACGTCAGATCTTTTTTGATCATATGGAAGCAGTACTCCATACGTTCATTATCGTGGGCCCTGCAGGCGCACTAATGTAACCTGCAACATGTCTTCAAATAGATAGAACTTAACCACGTCGCACATGAGAATCCTCTTCACCGGGCAATGTAAGGCATAAATAAAGTTCAGAGTTTTAATGACCATGCTAAAGCAGCTGAAAGAATGAAGTCATAAAAGAGACAAATTTTACGGGAGTGGAAAATTTCCGGATGCCGATGTATTAGAGCACAAATGTCTCGTTGAGTGACCGTGAGTATATTTTGGTTATACTAGAGAATAGTGTTCAACAACGAGTTAAATAGACGTGTAGGGAAAAAAAATTGAATATGAAGTCTTCTAAGACAAACAAAGAAGTTCCATTGGATAAACCGGAGCAAGACAAGAAGTCCCGACTATAGTATGCAGGTTTCCTTCTAAAATATGAACATAAAAGAATTCGAAAAATAGAAAAGCACGGATAACTAAAAGTGGCATATCCCTAGCCGCTACTCGTACACTTTGTATAGGGGTGGGGTACCCAGCAACCATGACCCTAAGACCTTCAGTCATATGGAATCGTCTAGGGTCCCAATGGGTCAGGTGTGTTAGCGACTTTCCACTAAATTGCTGTGTTAAATTAAACATTGTCTCCATCTATGCCTGTCGCTTAGCAATAATTGGGCTAATATGGTGAGAAAACAGTTTAAGACAGGACACATTAACAAGTTTTACGGACAATACAGTTCGGTTATTCGCATGAATGGGGACATCCTGCGAGCTTGAACACCGCATGGTATACCGTGTTGTTCAAATGAAACTGAGAATTTAACCCGTTGTTGGGAACGAGTGAACTATTGACTGCATCAATTGAGGGTCACAGAACCTCCGCTTTACTAGACTAGTTATAGGTAGTTCTCGAAGTGTTGTTGATTAAAAAATTTTCCGCGACAATGACTCGCATTCAGTATACCCGTTCGTCTTCCAAAATTTTGATATGAAACTGATCTAAATTGAATCGTTCGTGTAGGCAACACGGCCATATCTAAATTTCTGATAAAACTATTAATCATTATACCCTGTTAACTGGAACCTTTTGGTAAGTAATAGAGCATTTTAACACTTCTGTGCTTAGCAAAGTGAATTTCAGTGTGAATACAGTGCATCAGTAAAACGAAATCGGACAATAAAAATCACGAAAGCCATATGTCTAATAGTCGGCAGCAAATATATTTGTAAATTTTCGGAAATCTCTGCTACTCATAACATATCCTATTGGTTTTTGTCGCATTTTTTGATACCTTAAGTAGTCAAAACATTTTGAACTGAAACGAGCTGGATAAAATGTAGTCAATGGAACGGCAATTTTTTCAAGCCAACTTTACTTAAGCTTGTCTCTGAGTAAATGGTAGCTAGAACAAAACACTTCCAAATGGTTGATGCTGAAATCAAGACCTTCGTTACTTATCACGAATTACAATGTGAAAGTTATTGCATTCTTTGGAAAAAAAGTCGACCACTTAGGTAGAGCGACCTCGAAGAATGACTAATGCTCTACTTATGAAAAATGCATTCAGACTGTCGGATTAGCCAATGGCAGTGTCCTTCCGGCCTGAAAGGCTATTGGTCGAACCAGTTTCGGATATGATTGTTTACAGTCTGCTTATTTTGTTACAATAGTCCGTTGGTCTGCGCTCGCTGTGGACTATCTGAGAACAAATGTAAGCGTTTAGTGCTATTTCAGTTTGTTTATACTAGGTAGCTTTGCTATGCAGCGTTATATTTTTCAACGTTTTGCTGGATAAGTCACACTGACAAACTGTAACAAGTAGCATTGTTCTTATGTTGCCCACGTCACTTTTTCTTCTCCACTGATATATTCTCATCTCCTTTCTATGACTATTTCGCACACAGCACATTCAATATCACTCAGTGACTTTAAGGGTTTGTCCATTGCTTTTTTGGGAGATGTGAATCAAATAATCATTGAGGAAGCATCCGGGTTGTAAAAGAAAATATTTACAAATTGTTTATGCATTCTTTTCTGATAGACTTTTCGAAATTCCATGCCATAAAGTGTGTTTTCTTAGTGGCTGTGTACTAGTAGAGCTTGATGGATTTATCAAATTCCAGCTGACTAAGGCCTTTCGTGAAACTGAGATTTTAGCTATTATATTGTAACAAATATCAGGTTTGTGCGACAGTAGCATATAATTTCATCTGTGAACATTGGTCTACTAGATTAAAGTGCACATAGACATCCATCCGCCACAAAACCGCAGTGTAAAATTTAAAGAACACCACATGCAACCAATCCCCCGACAAAAAAATAAAGAAGGAGAGCATGCTTTTAGCAAGTAGACTAAACTCAACTACTTTAAATTAAACCTGGTCAGGTCAGTGGTCAATGCAAAGTTTTCAAATGGATACACCAATTAATGTAATGTAACAAGAAATGCTGCCAGAATGCAAATTTCAAATCTATCCCAACAGTTACGAAATCAAAATAAGGCTGATGAGAAAATTTAGCACAAAGGCGTTCTTAAACAACAAACTAATGGAGCAACTAAAGCGAACGCTAGTTCTCCTGCCGATAAGTCATTTTGATCGTATTCCTTGGCTTAGCAGCTCAGTTACATTATAGCAGATGCCGTTCGATTGAACCAGCCGGCACTTTTAACTGTTTATTGCTTTAGTCTGTTTTACTGTTTAGTGACTAGACATTGCAGTTTTGCAGTATTTTTCTCGTCTTATTTTACCCGAAATTTCTACAACTGGTAGTGCTAATCGCTGTCGTTTTTGCGATCTTTTTTGATCCCTTAAATACTTTTAAATAAATCGTAATTATTTAACTAGTAGAATTTTGAGGTTTAGCAGCAGCATTCCTTTGGAACAGATTTGACACGATCTAGTGAAAAATGTTCGTACCAAACCGTGCTGTTAGTTGACCAGCGACGCCACAAAGGTGGAGATATTGTGCCGTCCTTAATGGTTTGTGTCCAGTATCTTAGAAATGCTCCAAATAGGCGCTTCAAACTTGACATCTGTTCAATGAGACGAGTATTCTGCTTCATGTTTTATGATGCAGCTTGCACTAACACGTCGTTTACAAAAACGGATAAATCATCCTCTTATAACGTACGCGAACCAGTTCTGATTGAAGGCCTTTGTTGGAGGGATTATAGGTGTCCATGAAATTATCCGCCCATGTAAGTTCAAGTAGATTTTTCATGACCGAGCTATCAAATTTTCTATCTTCTTCGAATCTAAAATGAACATTCTTTTGGCTGTCTATTTGGTATTCCAAAATCTTCGAGGGGGAACATGCGATAGCAGTGGATTTTCTGAAGAAATTTGGCAAATTATAGGGTTTGTGCTCAGTTGTGTCAGCTACCATGAACACTCAAAATTACCAAATCCAGTATAAGAGCTCACAACATATTCGTTAATCTAGGAAGCCGGCTGAAATGACAGGAAACGGTGTTCTCGTTTTTCGAAAAGATGGGTTAAGCGGTAATTCTCAAACGTGATAAATATCAACAAACGTTCATTACTTTTTACCTTAAGAAATTCTTATACACATCCTGGAATCACAGCCAACGTTGCTATCGCTAATCGACTGGTTATTATTGAAAGCTCATAAAGTCTGACAGTTTCCCCATGTGCTTTAATATCATGATTAGCAGATGAACGCTTCAGTTTTTCCGATTATGTTCTCATAAAATGACCGTGTATCATGTGCTCAAGTGAAGAGATTTATCGGTAATAATGTGGTCTGATTTCCTACATTTCGAAAAGCGCACTTGCTGACAAGCAAAACACGTAAAGTATTGAGATTTTAGACAGATAAACCAGCCCCATGGTACTTGAGTGATCCGTTATACCTACATACCTTCTGAGGATATGCCTCTACTGACTTTTGCTCCCAGTGACATTTTGCAATCATCCCAACGCAAAGACATGGGCACCAAATTCTACGCAGACCGTGCAGATACTGCCACTCTGTCCATGGTGTTTTTAGGGAAACGAATGCTTAGGGTGACTGCTGAAGATTGGGCAACTACAGAGGAAGACTTAAAGCAATAGCTGTTCTCTTGTAACAGGTTGCTCAAATCTTCCCTGTAAGCGATTTTTCTCTCCCGTGTTTTTTTCAGTGTTATCTTTGTCGAATGTTGTACACATTCATTTTTCCAAACCCCGGAGTATTTTGGTTGTTGTAGGAATGCAATACTGTTGTCACTGGAGAACAGGAAAATAGAAATGGTTGTTTTTGATCGAATAAATCGGTCATCTATTTGGCAAGTAACCATGTTTTATTATCCCGTGTGAGGACACATTAACCAGTTGCGATTCAAACAGCCCTTGAAACGACTACTGAAAATTGTGAGTTGTGAAAATCTTATCAATTTCTACCAGTTTTTCACATGCTAGTTATAAAAAGTTCTCATCTTGTCGAAAGACTACAATTTCTGTTTATACGCTAACTACTCTCAAGATTCCCATACTTGAAATAAAATAAGACTCTTATCCAATAATTCTCTTTTAAATAAAAAAATTAGTTGGCATACAAACGTCTATCGCGTAAAAACTGGGTTATTCTGACGAAAGAAAGAGAAATATCTCGATGCTTGACCGTTACGATTGTTTGCAATTTCTTTCCAAACGATCTGATTTGGCGCATCGATAGGATTCATTTTCGTCAACCTAAAATTATATTGGAAATTATTACATTGGAGGATTTCAATAAAGTTTTCTCGGGTTCCTTTTAAAAACTATCAGCATGTGTCTTGAGGAGAAATCGTACGAGCCTGTACTGTATGTTTGCTTTTTTTCTTCTACCTGTTTTGAGACAGGTGTGTTACTTCACGTACATTTTTTAACGAGAAACGCAAGTGAAACACGAAAATCATGTTCAGGGCACGGGACAAACGTTTACGATAAAAAAAGCTTTCTCGCTCTTTTCCAACCCATCACAATAACCGAAACATGTAGAGCTTACATTGGTCTAACTAGTACTCACCAATGTGTTAGACACTCATAGTCAAAACATATGTAACGGAAACTGACTGGTCGGACCAGAAAACATAACCAGTTGACACGGATTGTTTGCATAAAACCGTCATTCCAGATCATTTTGAAATTGATCTCGTCACCAAACCAGGAATTCACAAGTCACTAATCTTCGCCACTTCTAAACATGTTAACTGAAAGGAGGGCATTATTGGCTGTCACGTTGTTCCACAGAGCTGAATACCATGAACTTAAATGTTTTGCACAAATTAGAAACACCTTAACTGCATCAAATCCTAAATTATTTAGGGCTACAGTGCAGGACTGCAATTTACTCGACTATAAAATCCAAGTTTGAACGTGTTCTGATAATATCGTGTCGGCGAGAAGCTTCCACCCAATTAGCTGAGATACTGGAATTCCACAAACATTTGAGAAATAACTCGAAAAGGCCTCAGTAATGTAGCTATCCAAAATACCAAAAAATCCGCTTTTACAAGAGGAGTGTTTCATCATCATGACCAGCGGTGGTCAAGTGCATTGGGCTTTGGCGTTTGGCCACGAAGCTTGCATGGTTTGAGCCCTCCCATCGCCGGTCAACTTTCCCACTTGGAAACCTCTGTTGGCCGCGGCTCCCTTCCTGAAAATGATGAACACCTTTGTTTCACTAGCGAAGAAATTAAAGGTAACAGATGGAGATGAAGATCAAGGGTATCCCACCGGTAAGGTTTATTTTATTAATTGGACTGTTTTTAATGTCAGAATTATTAGGTACTCAGCAAAACCTATGGATGTGGACGGAAAACAAACCCATTAAGTTGGCTATGTTGTAGATTCACAAATGAATCAAAAGCAATGAAGTGACGATAATAACGTCAATATTCTTAAGGATGTTATCCAGTAAATGAAAATTAGATTTATAAAACCTGATTGTATTGTCTGGTCCTAAAGCACTTCCCGTTATCGTCCCTCATTATGTGTCTCGACTTCGGTCTGTGGTCATATCAATGGCATTTAAAGATTCTTAAATCAAAAGCGTTTTGCTTTCTGAACTACGGAACCACCGGTATGCTATGCCCTAAGATCCGCGTTTAACAAGCCCTTTCTCAGAATTCTTGTTAAGCTGTACCTAGAGTACTTCCCGAAATTCAACTAATCTGATAAAAGGTGCACCTGAATCTTCCATCGATTCCTATTCTGAATGCACTTACAACCTTCGGCATAATGGCACAAGATGTTAAAGTCTTATTTTTAATAAAACATGCCGATTTTTTTAAACGTGTTTATTAATGTCAGGCTGGTTTAGCTTAGGTTAAGATATCATTAGGCATCATTTTACATCATACAAGATTACCATTTATGGAAAACTATTAAGGTTTATGTGCAGATTGCAAGCCCTTGCTCATCGATGATGATGACGTGACCATGCATCAACTACTTCATCACGGCACGATTTGTGGCCAGTGCGCATCACCGGATCAGTGAAGGAGACAATGGTACTTATGTTTCATCAATGAAAAATAGTAGTGGAAAAACGTCAACACACCCTTCCTTGGTAGTCTGGGACAAAAAGGATGCAGGTTCTCATCAGAACACTGGAATGGTTCTCACTTTGAAACTTACAACTGCGAATTTAATGAAGTCAGAAGCACCTTTTTATAACTAATAAAATTAGTGTTCTGAAAATAAAGTCATGAAATAAACTGAATATCGTGACTGGATCTGTGGGAAATAAAAAGCCTTATTTCGTAGGTTTTTCGACCTCTTAATGAACACATGCGCGACCACTTGTTTTTAATGAGAATACTACTTCTCTGACTAAGAGTACTACTGCTGTTACTAATATTAATGCTAATATTAGGACCACGTCTACCGATAACTACTAATTCGACTATTGTTACTACTACTACTACTATTATTACCACTATTATGACTGATTACTATCAATGCTACTCCTTAATAAGCTGTTCTAGTGGACGCAAACTACATTATTTCTTTGATTCACTACTGCAGCTATTGAAGGATATAGATCACAGTCTTCTGAAAACCCTGTCCGATATCGTGTGAAGGAAATAAACTTGGTGTATAAGGGAGGACATTAGACACAATTTCAGAATATAAATCAACAAACAGATAACTCCTTTAAGTGGCACAACGTTTAAGGTAGTGCCTAACAAATAGAATTCCAACTCTCTTCTATATTTTATCTTCTACTTCCTTTAGTAACGAAACAACAGTGCACATCATTTTTCCAGGAAGGGGGCCTCGGCCAACGGACGGCTGCAGAGTGGGGAAGTTGATTGGCGGCGGGTGGACTCGAACCCACGATTTTCACGTCCAAGCGCCACCATCTTATCCGCTTGACCACCGGCGGCCAATTTTACGGAAGACGTCGCAAATTGTCTAAGCTTTGACGAGTGCAGCTACCGTTCAAACAAATCGGTCACCAGCAAGTCGAGCAAAGACTTGTTGTTTTGAAATAAACTCGGTTCGAGCAAATAGGATTCGACAAAGGTCTCGTGAATTTCAACTGGAAAATTTACAGTTTCTTGAAGGTCTGTGTTTGATGGAGACTGATTCATGCAGAGCATCAAACAGTCAAACGGGTTCCACGAGGTCCCAGGCTTTGTTGTTCTAGACTTTAGCCAGCCATTCCCTCAGCTACATGAACCGTTAACATTTTGATCAAAGCCATGGATTTTGCGCATATTAATTCCTGACCACCAGTATAGGATCCATAAGACAGAATAATTAACAAATATTTTGCAAATCGATTCCTCATTGGATAGGGCTGAAGCCCCTGATAGTTTTGTTATATGTTCTAGTTTACCAGTTCACAGATTAGTAAGAATTTTTCGTCTCGCTATTGATCGGGTTGCTTAGCGACAATAAGCATCAAAATATACCATCATCGATTTCGGCATGCCATGTTTTGTACATCAAAACATTTATTGCAGGTCGATTCAGCAACAATCTTGATAGCCGACATGAAATCCTCAGAGGAGATAATACTAGATTTATTTTACCTGTATATAGAAAAGTTTTGTTAGGTGAATGTGAATATATTCTTTAAGATTCTATCACCCGAATAAAGATAACATCACGTTTGGTTATATTTTTTTCGAAAGAAATGTTTGATATATATTTCGTTGTTATCAGCCGATGTCATTATGCTGTTCCTATCGTAGACACCAACAGGGCACATGATTCGGTAGCCATTTATAAACTTTGTCTTGATCATCCAACGGACCTTTCTTCCACTAAATAACACAAGACGATGTAATCCATTATCCGGCTAATGCTGTAGCATAGTGGATAATTTCTTCTCTGATTTGAATGACAAACAATAAGTCATTAGCATCAACATACGCTGTCTAGAAGTCACTTTCTCCTTCGCTCCGAATTTGATTCACTAGTTGGCTGAGGACATCACATAAAAAAACGTTTTATCAAAAGGATCAAAACCCGTCGCACTGGTTGAAATGCAAACGGAAAGAAAACGGTTATTCGTGTGAAATAAAGCACTTTTCAAACACTGCTCACGTATGAAGACCAGATTTTCGAAATCTAGAGAAAACGGACGCTAGCCACTTGCGCTTCTTGTCCACGAAATGGAGGGTGTTAATCGATCCTCATCTATATGATAATACGTATCAAACAACGCGGCTTAAGTTTATATAGCCAGTGTCACGTGGGCTTGTGAATCACGGTGTGCGTATTTCGGAGCGGCCAGTTTTTGTCCGGGTTCCGCAAAAGTTGACAGTACAGCACGATGGGACTCAACTGACTGATCAGAAACACTGCATGAATACTGAAACAGCTACAGTGGATTGCCATCGCAAACCGTGAGTTTTAATTCCGCAGACAAACGCAGGGCACGGTCGAAAATAAAATAATTACTTCATGAATAGACTAGGTCAGCATAAGATCGCAAAGGTCATAGTGGATCGCCGCATTACTTTTTACACCCGGTATTCATCCTATGCTTGGATGACTGTTCTTCGGGCACTACTTTTCGCGCACAACTCACTGAGCTTTGGACATATCTTGCACTTGACAAGAATCAGGCTCAAATTTTGACGCAAGTAAACTTCGTTACTGATGCGAACTACCCTTTTCATCCAGGGTTTGAAACTAAGCTTTCCAACTGGGAAGCTCATTCCGCCACTGCGCCATTAGATCCGTTCAGGCTAGTTAGAATCATCTAGGTTATTTCGCTCAGATATCCTGCTCAATGACGGCCAGCAGTGACTGGCAATCTCTAGAGGAGACAAGACATATGGACCGTTAAATCTAAGCGAAACTTCCCAAGAAGAAAGGAATTTTCAAGGCATGTCCAAACTAGCGGTTTTTGCGTTTGGGCATTTGCGTATAAGGCTCACTACTGCTTGCAAGTAGCATGTGGGATTCTTGTTTCTACTCACTTGCGGAATCGATTCAGAAGATCGTGCAAGCTCCACAAAGCGCAATAAATCTCATCAGTTTCTTAACACGAACGGCATTGGCCTTGAATCATGATCGTGACCGATTTCAGTGAGAACTCATCCCTACAGACAATTTTCAGCTTTGTGAATCACTAACCGATGCAAATATAGATCAAGTGATTGTTTCAAAAGGACGACTTTCAAACTAAATTAAGTCGCGTTGGGAAACGATTTCAAAATAATTCTCGTTGGACTTCTGGTCATCGGGGTGAAAATTGCCTTCTCGCCTTGCACGGAGAAAGTGAATCCGCACTGTTCGAATGCGATTTGATCTTAGACATTTAATTTGCTGATGAAATTGTAAAGTAGAACTGTAGGCAGAATCTAGCATTTACAATTATCTAAAGGTAAGCGTTGCCTGGGCGACGAAAATCCTTTGATGAATCACCATGTGATTCTTAAGTAGACCTTTTTTTCTCGTAATTGCTGATGTACCAGTTCCGCGATGCGAAGGGGACAGCTGAGAAGAACTATCCTATTGGTGGATTTAATGTCTATCAGCTTGGTCAT
>LUCM01000847.1:18213-29664 GCA_008360955.1 Fasciolopsis buskii | reverse complement strand
CGGTAGCGTAATGGCTAAGGCGTTCGACTCAGAATCGTTCGTCCCGGGTTGGCGTCCCAGTTCGGGCGCGGTGGATATGCACTGCTGATGATTCCTAACAAGGATGAAACAGCTGTACAGTGTTTCCATGGTTTCTTTATGGTGAGTTGAGCGATGATATCACATGGTGAATTATTTCATGTAAACATTCAATCTCCTAATACTAAAATGTATAAATGTCATTAAACTGATATCAAGCACCAAAGCAGATCTTAGAACAAATGATGTCCGAAAATAATGGATTTTCTCCGAAAGATCGATGCCACTACAAACTTATCACCTGTTGCCTAAACAAATCGATTTTGTTCCTGAATTAGGATCAGCACTGTGTACCCCCTGATTTTGGTCGTCGTTGAGATCTTCAAACATTCAATGAACTGATCGATATAGAAGGTAGCCCGACAAAAGAGCTTTGGTTGACAAGGCCATTATTCCTCTGTCGGCAGAGGCATGCATCCGTCTTTAACTAATGCCAGTTGCGCAAGGGCATGTTAGTCAGCTGAACATGTGATCATGGCGAGTCAAATTGTCAGTCTTTTTTTAACCCTGGCAGACTGGATGGTCTTCGCGCGTCAATATCGCTCAAACGCCACATGCAGCTAATTTTTAGATAAGCCATAAGTTACGAGCTCAGATACGCAAAGCTTTCCGCGGGCACTGAGATTTGGGCTTAAATCAAGACAGTAACACACTGGCTGTAATGGCATCTTATGATTCTGTCTTTTGCCGTGGCGCTTGCTTGGTACCTTTGATCGTATGTGGGAAAGCAAGGAGCAAACAACACACCACACAGCGTAATCTTGCCTTTGTGGGTGGCACTGTGGAAATCGGAATAAGTCTGTCCGAGGAGAGCAGATGACAAATTGCTCACTATGTACTAACAACGACCGCAAAATCCTGGCCACCACCAAAGTTGACAACAATCGGAAAACTTGCTGAACTGAACATCAAATTCAACTGAGGAGTATGGGCAAACACCCACAAACCATGTTGCATTAAGTTTAGGTCATTTTGTCATTCTCCTTTCCAGTAGTATGTTTCGCATACGGATGGTTGAACAAAATTCTTCCGGAAGCAGAAGACCGGTTTTGCGGTTATTGCCGCTTTTCAGGCATGCGTACTCGGTATTAGTATTTCAAACCATCCCTATACTGGTGCGCTCCTTTCTTAGTTACTCACCATAATCTCATTTGAATCGTTAGGCACGTGAATGGATAATAAGTCCATATAAGAATCACATGGTGATTCTTCAGAGGATTTTCGTCGGTCAGGCAACGCTAACCCTCAGAAAAGAGACACAAGGCCCGAAGGCATTGGTTTGTCTTCTCAGTAGTATGCTTATTTTGATCACGTCAAATAGGTCGAATTTAAATACCACCTCTTTCGATCTCCCGCTCTTCCCGATTGAATAGTTTACTCTGTGCTGCGTAACATCGGCAATTAATGGGGATTATTTCGAAATGAACAAGAATAATCAATCAAAAATATTGGAAAACAGGACAAGGTCACTTTGAGGATGGTCTAGCGGTGGACATAGTATCCGATGAGGGCACTGCTAACACCATTTACAGCAACCGTTGCAATTTAACCTGGTCGTAACTATCCAAAAAGAAAGATTAATAATTTGAAATTACATTATTACCAACAGTTCTGCATACTTTCACTTCGTACTTTTTGTTATTCTTATGCGGGAATGCATCTTGATGGATGAGTCGCTCCGTGCACTACGTTCAAACGGTGCTTTCCAAGCCATGCATCCATCTCTTGCAGTATTATCCTCAGCGAACTAAATCACAAAGAATATACTGGAAAGATTATTAAAAGCCGGAGGGGATTTATTTTGCCGTTTGCCGGGTGCGGAATGTGTGATACGGTACTTACATTTCTTTGCAGGATAGCAATGACTCTTTACAACATCCTGCGTTCACATCGTAATGACTGAGAATCTCCAGCATAGCTTTTCAGAAAAAGACAACTAGTTTTCACGAAGGGACTGGGCCAGTGAAGAAATTGCTCAGGCTCGATAATACACACATTTTTTGACACCAATTTCAACGACTGTTTTTTTATCGGCGCACTATTATTGGGCGGTTTAGTTTTTCACGCCGTGTTGCGAAACCCTGCCGTCTTGCGATTGAGGAGAATAAATAACCGCCAAAATTTTTGTGGTTCTGTGGAACATTTAACCATTATATTACGTACTGTAGTAGATGTACTCTTTTCATGCATGTGCGTTTCGAAAGAAAAAGCAGAGAACTCGTATGGAGATCCGTGTTACTCCACATCCTGACAGACAAGAATCTAATTGTGGAATTTGAACACAGCCTCCAATTCGCCATACAGTTCGATGAACTTGCGCATCATCATATAACGGCATCGTCCAAAGTACTTCGAGTACCAAATTCGGTGAGGCTATGAAATGTGGCCCGGGAGTCCGTCCAATCTCTTGATATATTTACCACATAATCACTGGCATTTTTTTAAATTTTTTCATGGAGTCTTCTTTGGAGGCACTGTCACCGATTTACGCATAGAAACAGCTATGCCCAATTTCACCGATCTGACGACCTCTGTGGCGTGCAGCCAGGAATACAGATAATTGACAGGCATTTTTCATAAGGAATTTGGGGGCACAGAAACACTGACGATATCGTCAGCGATTTCGACGGTTACACTTTCGAGTAGACCGGATAGCACCTAGCCATAAGCTTGGAGGTGATATGACTGCCCACATCAAAAAACATTGGGGTAAGTTTTCGCTAACTGGTGAGAAGCTCACTCCGTGCATCCGTAAGACTTTCTCGTATCATCTGCAAAACCATCGTCCACCGTTAAGCAGCAGGCCAAACTCTGCTGACGACTGACTTCCTCCAGGAGTTACACATTACAACAGAAAGAATGAAAACACAGGGTTAACCAGGAGTGGGCCTACATGGGCGGGAAAGGAAAATAATGCCATACTAGCCATCACAGAGAATACAATTTCGCCTGTACGAACACACATTTCCAACATTCTGATTCGGCAGAAAGTGACAACACGAGTACCACTGTTCATGGGTTGATGGGTCTTTTGGATCCCAGCTGCGAAGTACGGGACCTACTTTATCCAAGTTTGCTGTACATTTCCATACCACCTGTTCACCTCCACGTGATCTCATCCGCTACGTGAGAGGAACGCAAAATAGGGTACGGGGTGGTAGACAAGTGTTCGACATGCGCTGTAAGTGACTTACCTACAGTATGGTCACGCATAAGCTTTTTGCTCACCACAGCGGTTTCTTATTACCAGTCCAATCCAGAAAATAATGGCGAGACTGGAAAGTATGGTTGACGGGACGGATCTTAATCTATTTTTCCATTGAAGTTTGCCTTTATTTTGCGACCATCTACCAGAATACCTAAAATTTTGTTTCCATTTGTATTGTCTATTTAAAACGTTTGCGTCCGTGCAGATAGATCGTCATTATCATTTAAAGCAAAAAATGGACTCATGCAGCGAAACGCTATTGTTTAATCAGAGAATTATCTAGGCTAGTCAAAATCGAGCTCAATCGGCTTCACGTGAATCACCCCTACACCCTGACGACAAACAAAACACCCATGGGCTCTAGAAAATTCTCAAACAGTTTTGTGGCATCAAAGTATGTAATGTAGGCAAACATGTTCTCGATGTTTCATTCTCAAGCCGTTCAAATCATATACATCTTACATAAGGATGGGTCTTAGAGAAATATTGGGGACCGCTAAATAAATCACTATAGACATGTTCAAACCTGAGCTGTGCACGCAAAAGAAGCTAATATACGCTCCGGGGATGGCTACCATGGCCAGAGATTGACAACGCCACGTGATGATACCCATCGCGTTTCTCCTTCCTATTTACCGAACAACTTGCGGATCGACCGAATGAAAAGCCGATAAAATACATACTAGCGGTTTCGTTCACCCCCATCCTAATGTACAGCCGCAACAGCTTGAGTATGACAAATCGAAAATATGTCCATGCACCACGTTTTTTTAGATCTGAATCATAGGTCCGTTCGAAAATGTCTATCTTAATACACGAAACCTGATACGTCCGTAGACGTTGAAGAACTTCAACGAAATTATTCCGAGGTTAGTTGTTTCACATGTCCTCTAGACCTTGGAGAGTATTATTATATGGAACGGGTCAACGACCTCTTCGATCAGCTGGATGTACAAGAAGTTTCATAATTTCATCGTGACAAGGCACGTGGCTTGATGCACCGTTGCTGATTGAACAAAGCATTATGCGACTGTTCCTTCCGCCCTCTGTAATCCCTTCAGCAAGCTGGAGACTGGCCTCCATTAGCCCGGTTCCTAAAATAGCCACCATTGGATTCCCCACTCCCCCCCCCCCAAGGTGCTTGAAAGGCTAAGGTTCCAAAGACTGTTACACTAGATTCAGACCCGCACTGATTTGTTTTCCGTCGCTCTAGGCCGACCCTCGATGCGCTATTTCCCCTCACGCACTTTATTCTTTCGCCACTTGGTCAGAATTGTCCATCGATCGGTATGTCTAAAGGGGGGGGGTGAAAGCGGATGTTGTCTATTCACGACCTGTTCACCTCGGTGCGATGAATCACACAACAGTGCATAAAACAGGACTGATTGGGTGACCACTCTAGCATCAGCACGGCCTGAAGCCCGACCGACTGCGAGCCGGAGGGAAAATACGGAATCAGCTAAGCGCCCTAGTTCGGGGACAGTGATCATGGTCTGACTTTCGTGACAAGCCAAGAAGCGGGCTGGGACATGGCTCGAGATGAACATCACAGAAAAGGCAATGAGCCCCAGAGAGGGGTGGCAACCCGTAGATGAGCTTTGATCTGCACCGTGTGCGAAACATGCTACTGAGAAGAAAGACCAATACATAGTCAATTTAAAATTATTTTTCTGATGGCTATTAGGTTCCATCTCGGGCGCTTGTTGTCCGACCTTCAGTTGATTTCTCTCAAGATCAATCTTGGCCTCCACACACCTCAGTAGGTAGATTCTAATAACTGTTTCTTCTACCCCTCTACCCAACAACATATTGTGCGTTATTACGATTTCTCCCATCCGAAAATTCATTCGCTGCTTGCCTCTCACGCGCAAGGTGGCTCCTCCTAATTGCAACGCACAGGATTTTACTATTATTCCCTCAACCTGAGTCGTGATTGATATCCCGGTCCTTGTAACCACAACTCCAATCTTTCGCACAGTCTCGACTAATATTTCAATTCTCGGCACAACTCTTGGACTCCAAACGGACAAAGAAAAACAAGACACAGGGAGCTTGCATTTACAAAACCGGGCTAAATAAAATACCCCGTTTTGTTGCACACAAAGCACCTTCTCTCCGGAACTCCCCGTTTGTGCCCGTTGTTGCTTTGTGACTGATGTTTCAATTACAACTTCATTTATGTGATTTCGCCCGTCAGGTTTTGCACCTTTCTTCCCAGCTCCGATGGCTCCAACGTGGGACACCGTAAGCACTCCGCGCAGTTCTTAAGAAGGTGTCCGCCCCGCATGGCCTTGACAGTTTCAGTTCCGTTAACGCTTGTGGCATGGCCTGAACGAACCGGTCGCAGACGGGAGCTTGATAGTCACTTCGTTTGCATCCGGTAGACCAGTCGATACCTGGCGTTTTAGATACTGAAAGAACGTCATCGGCTCTTGAATCGAGTCATACTGAGCTGTCTTGAACCACTCCACTGCTTTCTTGCAGTCGCCTTCTTCTTTGAACTCGGCTATCAGTTCCGCGCATCCGGTTTTCGCACGCCCGAAAAGCGATACATCCAGTGCTGCCAGCAAGGATGTCACCTTTTACACCGTTGCATATTCCAACCCTTTCAAACTCGGTCACCCACGCCTCCGCATCTCCATCAGTGAACATCACGGGCCAAGGAAACATAATCGCGTTTGAATCCTGGTCACGGCACCAGTGTAGTGAGAAGACAAACGGGTAGTTCATACGTTTATTGCGAAGGGGAACAAAGTCCCCAGACTTTGCTCTGCCGTGTATGTTGTTCTTTTCCAGACCACGCTCAGGCAAGACCCATTCTGACTAGCGGAGCATTTCCGAACCGATTCAACCGTGTGCCAAAAACTCTTGTTTTCTTTTTTTTGGACCACCGGCTGGCAGTGTTGGTCCGGTTGTACGGATTGGCAACTTGAACTGTCGCTCTCAGCTGGGGGAGTCGTTATGTCTATCGGAGTACTGGCTCTTCTGAGCCTGTTTGTTGATATCATGATCTTTTTCTGTCAGGGAGTGCTTTTGACAGAGTCGTTGTTGATTCTTCGGGCGACTGCCTCTGATTGAATCTTGCGGCGGGGTCGATTACTCTCTTCATTCGTTGTCATCGTACTCCCCTCTACATTTACGTGAAGGGTATATTACGACTACCCCTTATTGAAGCGAAACTGTGAAATCTAACCAGCAAGGTTGTTAGGACGGTTGGTACAGTCGGACTGCGCTGAATAAAGTCTCAATTGGTCAGGATATTTGAGGTTTGTACCGTGTGGTCAAGCAGTCGTGTGACCAGTGAAGCCGATTAATTCCGCTGTAACATTTAGAAACGCACTACATGTGCTAGTCAGCAGGCCTCTTGGTGTAATTATCGCCAAGATTCCCAGGAAATGCTAACCTAATTCTTCATACTTTGTGCAGTTCGCCTAGCCCCATAAAGCACAGCATTACAATATCACGAGCCAAGTTGCGATATTCTTATCCAGTTACATAAGATCCTATATTCGATGGTCACCCTTCCTTTGTCCGTCCCCTTTCATTTGTCTCGTCAATGAAGACACGCGTGATCGAAGAGGGTAATTAGGTCCAAGCTGTGCACGTTCGAAAGGCGTGGCTCGGCCCTCTGGTCGGCAGGACTGCAAACGATGAGTTGAGTACGAAATCGTGTTTTTTGTCTCAGTCATCTTCCCAAGGCTTACCCGGCTGGGCGGACCGACGGCGATAACGGCTACGTGCACCCACCCATCCAAAAACACGCACAGAGGGGGCCAAGGCGACTGTCTGACACGTATGCCAGATGGCGTAGTGGGCATGTACTCATCCACGTCACATGACGCGGGGGTGCGAACACCGATCACGGGGCTCCTGAGGTATGGTCTAACGCACTACCTCGCTCCACTGACCAGCGCGAACTGGACACAAGCATAAGGAGATCAACCTACGTTTTTCCCCAATTGTGGCGGTAACTGGGCTGAGCAGCCCGTTGGTCAACGCAGAGGTAGCATGTTCCGAAGTGCGCATTTCCCCGAGTAAAATTAACCCGTTTCATTGTACAGCCAATAGGCTGGTGGCAAAGACGTGCCAAACTCCACAAATGCATAACTTATCAAACCAAGTTTTCCCCTGAGGCCGATTGCAGCCGTGCCAAAATGCCCTTAAAATCAAATAGCTAAGTGTTCAGTTCCCATCATCCAACCGGTCTGAAGGTAACTGGTCTTATTTTCTGTACAGTAAACTTCCAAAACCGTAGATTCACTGCAAAACCTGGATAGCGACGGAAAACGCAACGTTTGGTTTGATGTCGAGTCAGACAGAAGTTACTAGGATAACCTGTGATCACGTTTAGGGGAACCGTTTGCTACTGTGCCTGGCCACGTCCATCCTTGAAAGACTGTTACTGCCTTGCACTACATATGTTCTTCAAGGGAAAGCACACAAGGGACCAGTTCTGGTAAAAGTAAAGGTCACGAATTTCTTGGCAGAGCTTAGCTCCATTTTTGTGATAACCAAGACTGAACCGGTACAAGCTATTTTGTAAGTCCTAAACAAACTATATCCTTATATCTACTTAATCCCAGAAACCCAGGTGAGCAACATCTTGAACTGCTTTAATATTGAATTGGCGCAAAGATCCGCTGAATCAAACTAAAGGGGCCAGCCAATCACAGTATAACGAAGACCGGACAACATTTGCACTTTGCAAGCTGCGTGGTCATATCCTACAGGCACAATCCAGTTCCCACTTATTTCAACCAACTCGAACGGATATGTGCGGACGACACCAGTTGCCGATGAGGTCACTAATCCGAAAGGTTCTGGTGACCAAGTCATTCGGAAGCCTACGCCGACAGACAGCATTATAAAGCCTGCGGAAGTGAAAGACCCCTCAACCAGTTATCACTGTAAAGTATGACAGCGAAACATGAACAGTGGAGATCGTCCCGTCATTTTTGTGGAATCAGAAGGAGTAAAAATGTGCGTTTGGACAGGGAGACTATGTATGTCCATTGGTGGCCAAGTGGATAAGGGCGTGAAGGTCATGGGTTCGGATCCTCCCACCGCCGGTCGACTTCCCCACCTGACAGCCCTCTGTTAGCCGCGGCCCCCTTCCTGAAAAATGATGTACTTTGTTAATTCAGTAATAAAGGAAGTAGGTAAAAGAATACCTCGTGTGTTGGTTACTGTAGAATCCCCTCATTTCCTCGCCCCTGTAGGTCCAATCCATTTCCACACTGTATATTCATTCTTTTTATTGCAATACGCAACAATATGAGAAAGGTAGAGGTAAACAAGATGTTTAACGCTATGCGATAACCATGATTCTTGTTCCGTGATGGCTGTGCAAGGCGCTCGTGTCTCACATTAACATCCAACTAGCAGTCACCATATTCGATTGCGTTCTACTGAACCAAACGACTTCAGAGGAACTGAAAACCTACGGGGATAGAAAATGCTTTTTGAGGGTTTAATAAAGTGGCCACCTACGCCGTGATTTTCGTTGTACTTAGTTCTCCTTATTATTCGATCCCAACGATTCTGACCATTGCGGTCTATCGCTGCTGGTGAGCGAAAAGCGGTATTTTACGACTTCGCTTAAACAGCATTTCGGACCTAGGCGAGATTACTGACTTTTCGAGACATCCAATTTTCACTCAAAAGTTAATTTAGGTGCGGACGGATAAGGTGAATGATTTGCGACAGCCGGATTGCGCTGGTCTAGCTTATACTCTACCTACCACCTGTCGCGTTTGATCGCGCAACGGCTTAACACTGGGCTCCAGCTCGTGTTGGTATTTATTTCTATGCTTTTCAGATCAGTTACACAAACTCCTCGAAGATCGCCGTCCAACTGAAAACTGCAGAAGGTTGAGTTGAAATCTACGTAGACCGACGCGCATCCTTTAAAAAAGTAACGGATTAGTAGTCCTCTGTCTCCTGAAATCCCCCCACACGTACTAGTTTTCTCAGGTCTTGCAATCAATTACAATGCAGGAATAAGAATTGCTTCGAGATGGCAAGAAAAGACAGAGGATTTGCAGGATGGAAAATGTAATTACGACCTGTGCATTCACAAGTCAACGCCGCGAGGAGCAACTCAACAGGCGGTCTTCCAACCATCCAACATATGCGCACCAATAGCCTAAAGCATGAACGGTTCTCAAAAGCAAATTAGGTAACTAATTATCAGGTGTAGAACAGAACACTGTTCCAAAAGCACAGCGAACCTAAACTTCCCACCAAATGGAGCACATGATCATTAACGAGTGAAACGCAAGATTGACCATTTTATGCCCCGTTGATTCCACACCGCGAGGTAGTCTTACAATCACGAAAACAACGGGCCTTTATTTAGGGTGATACTTCAAAATACCATCTGCTCAAAGGAGAAAAAAAACTAGAAATAGTGGAAGATTTCGAGGGCAAGAACGATAGACTGCGGAACTAAGCCATATCACATATTGTCTCCAATCGCCATTTGGGGGATCTCGTGGACTCCAACCCGACAGTCTAACTGCACTACGCCAGTCAGTTCACTGGTTGCTTTTACACCTATGTGATCGACCGGCCACGTCAAACCACCTTCCAACCGCTGTTAGTTTCACACAACAGCATACATAGATATCCAAAACAGCTTGATCCACTCATATTCAGTGCCTCTCCTAAGGATTGGATTCAATGGCGCAAAAGATGACGTCTAACCTCCAAGCGCCTGACAACAATCCTTCTACCATACTCTACCAATACGACGAAAACAAGTGTCCAGTCACCGAAAAGTTTCGCAGACCTGTTCTCAAAGGTTTCGCAGGCGCGTTGAAGCATTGACCCTACCGCTGCTATATTTTAGGGCCCTGATCGGTGACCAGATAGATGCGCACCGATATCATAAATGCCTCAGTCTGGTGAATGCAAACCAAGCTTACTGTATACATGAAGCCCACCAGGTTGAAAACAAGTAACCAAATAACTAAACATATCACACCATCGTATTCTTCTCCCACACGATTAAAGTTTGGTTTCGAGTCGATTCAGCATTTTATACTTCGGAGATGCAAAACGCACACCAAACATACCAATACCATCGTCCAGACGATTGAAAAAAACTGCAACTTACTTGAGTTCCCACTCAGTAGCACAGTATCGTCCGCACATTTTAAATAATGCAAGTTTTTGTCTGAGCAAATACCGATACCACCATTCTCACATGAAGATAGGAAAATTTCCATTATCATTTCAATGACAAAGATGCAAAGAAAACATGAAGTTAGGTAGTCCTGACAAGAACTACATCTCGCTGTGGACCTGAATGAAAGAACGCCGTAAGCAGGAACTCCGCTTCGGCTGGTAACATACACAGATTAGGAGACTGAGGTGACCGTATTTCCTACAAGA
Source organism: Fasciolopsis buskii (assembly GCA_008360955.1). NCBI lineage: Eukaryota > Metazoa > Platyhelminthes > Trematoda > Plagiorchiida > Fasciolidae > Fasciolopsis > Fasciolopsis buskii. The sequence goes on along the minus strand of LUCM01000847.1, from coordinate 18,983 downwards.
GACTAAAATCTCTAAGAAAACGCAAGAAGCACTTTTACAAATCCCGCAATCACTCAAGCGTGCAGTATATTTCCAACCTAATAAAGGCTGAAATCTAACGCATCAACATGACATTCGCCAGCCAACTCTTGAGTGGTAACAAAAATCGATTTCCATAAAAAGGCATTCGACTTTTGTGTGGGAAGATGAACAAACATCCGAAAACTTCTGCGGATGTCGACAGTATCAATCGTACTTTCATCAATGCTCCCACTTATACCCCGACCATACTTGGACAGGGTGATGATAGGACAGTTACAAGTTTTTCTAGAGATGAGGTGCTCCATCTTCTCCGCACCACTAAAATTACCACAGCGCTTGGTCCTAACAGTCTGTTCTCAGCTCTTTTAAGGCATGGTTCTGTGGCTCTGACCGATGCATTTACTTCTCTACTTAGCTCGTCATTATTCTCGTCTTCCATCCCTGACTATTGCAGAACCATCACTATCATTCCCATCCCTAAATCTACCAGTTCTACTGCTTTGGCAAAACGTTTTCGCCCCATCGCCCTAACATCTTCTGGTCTTAAACTGACGGAGCCTGCTAGACTTAAGCTCATGCGTTCTATGTATTCTCCTGACGACCCATTTCAATTTGCCTATGAATCTAACAGGTACACTTTAGACGATGTCGCCTCCCGCTTTCAACACATTTGCGAATCATTAAACGCATCAATGAAATCCGTCCGTTGCGATCTTCTAGACTATTCGTCGACATTTCATTCAGTCCCA